>KK120493.1:1160756-1182225 GCA_000611955.2 Stegodyphus mimosarum | reverse complement strand
AAAGTGTATTAATCTTTGAAGAAATAAATTTGTTTGGCTCCAAAGCAATATAGGTGAATTACATGGACCTACGATTATGTTACGATTATAAAGTATTGTTACGAATTTTGCATTTAGTGAGATATTTTAAAAGAATTATAATTAAAATTGTTTTATTGCCCCGTGCAATGCAGCGCGTGACATATTTTAAGAGAAAGCTACGCCGGAAAAGTAAAAATACAAGAGCACGTGCATTTAACATTGAATAAAAGTTTATCTCCGTAACTGATATTTAATTTGTATAAATGTAATTGACTACTATGTTAACTGGAACCGTAATTCTACTCTTTTCTCTTTCCAGAAATTACTAGAACTCTTTCGCGCGGCTGATTTAAAAGGTTAAAAAAGTCGGAGAGAAACATCTCAGCTCAGTTGCGGTTAAGGAACTGTTGTTGCTGATTGCAGCGAATTAGCGGTGAGATCAGATCAGCTTTCTGTGTGCTTTGGATTGCTTTCTATTTGATGTTTTAACGATTTAAAATATAGCTACTGAGTATATTGCGTGATATTGCGATATTGTACGAATATCTTCGAGGGAAAATCCAGCTTTTTCTTATATTTCTTGTGATGCGAATAAATTTTATTAACTTTTTATCGGACTTGTGCATTCAGTCTATTACGAATCCGTAAGCACGCAACAATATTATATTTTACATATTTTCCGAGCGTTCTCATTATATTCCATCGTGGTTAGAAAATAATGGACAGCAAATGATACCCAAATTGCGATTTTTATAATCATGTTCTAAATCTAAATCTTTAAGGTTTCTCGCATATACTAACTTCCGAATCTCGAATTCCTAACGTCTCGAACAATCTCGAATTCCTATCGTTATGTGCTGACAGCAGTGGCCACTGCTTAGCAAATCTTATGCAGGTCTGCAGTCCTTTATCAGCTGTCTTCCATGTAACGTTCTTGCTCTGCATGTCTTCATCTTCATCTTCATTCTTCCTCTCCTGTGGATCACCAATTTTATTCTCGGGTTCCTACCCGATTATTTCGTCGTCAGCATGAGAGAGCATGATGGAAACAGAATTGTCTACTTTCACTCAATTTCTCAACCTCCCCTTCACTAGCATTTTACTTCTCCAAACATGTAAACTAACTCCAAAATAGCGGACAAATTTGTTCTAAAATGAAGAAAATCGTTGTCACTCGACTCATCATCTACGAGCATAATTATTGGGTACAATTGTGGTCACAGCGATTTAAATTAAATATCTTTGCATCTTTCCGGGCCAAAGCAAACGTAAATATAATATTTTTCAATGCAATTGTGTCTGAAATAAAAAACACTCCTTCCGGAGTTTACACATGACTTATAAAACAGTATAATTAGGTTTAACTTTAGATAACTCGATTCATGACTGGATTAGTTTAGTTCCGTTGGGTGGAAGAAACATAGCATAATTTTAAGGCTTCACATTTTTAAACAACTTCAAACTTTATAATATCATAGGCTTTAATTCCGAATTTGGATTTAAACCCCCAAAAGTGCAATTATTTTGATATTGGTTGTTGAATGAGTGCTTCTTAAGGTAGATTTTATAATAGTAATAATAATTTAAATTATTCAAAAAATTTAAGTGTGGGCCAAAGGGTGGTAGTAATAATAATAATAATAATTTTAAGATACGTGTAGAGTGAAAAATATATTTAAAGAACAGGAAAACCGCTTTTAAAGATGAATTTATTTAGGACATACAAATGAAATTTCTTAAATAAATTGTATAATAAAATCTCTTGAATCTCGAGATTAAAATTTCCTATGTAATTTAAGAAAAGTATTTTAGTAATTTTTAATTTTTTCAAACGTTTTCGAGCAATGTTTTAACTGAAAGAACGTATAGAGGAAAGAGAATTGTTTCAAGAGGTAACTTAGATAAATACGGAAAATGTAATGCTAAATACTTTCCAAAAATTGAAGTCCGTGCCCTTGGTGCCAAGGCATGCTAGTAGTGATGTAGGTCTACTGGAGATTTTACAATCTTTTTTATTTGAATAATCACTTCTAATGAACTGAATAATTAAAATAAATTTTACCGAATTTTTAGGTTAAGATACAAAATATTTGAGCGGTCAAAAATTTTTTAAAAATTCCGAATCTCGAATCTTTCTTAAGACAAGATTAGTTTTCTTCTTTATACAAAATAAAATGATGTGCCACATAATATATTTTTAATTAAAGTATTTCATAAGCTATTTTATCCACTACGCTTTATGACTACTTCCAAGATCAAAATCTTCCAGTTTAATTCAATCTTCCAATTGAATTTAAATGAATTAATTTTTGCATTTCAGAAAAAATTTGTTGACAACTGGATGTCACTAAACTTACTCTTTGTAATGAGCAAATACATTGGGGAAATGCAATAAACGAAAGATAAATGCGTACTCCAATAAGATAAGAAAGTCTAATGCTTTAAAAAATAGATGCAGTGCTATAATTTTTGCTTTTCAAATGTCTTTAGTTGATGCATTTCGAAAAAAATTCAGAGCGTATCAAAAAGACTTTGTTTCCGTCTAACAAAAGCCCTTTATTTGACATGACGGAATTCGGTCTTGGAATTCAGAAAATTCATTGTCAGTCTCACTTCCTTTATCTCCTATTCTTCCTAAAAAAGCTAAAAAAATGATGAAAGGCCCCCCAAAAAAATCTAATTTACTTTGTTGTTCTTTTACATTTACAGCTCACGTCGACGGTCCTTTCTTGTATGAAGAAAACAAAAGATGTTCTTCTAGCAAAAATATCGGTTTTTATTTCCGATGTATGCAGTAGCTATGCTGATCCAATGTAAGATAATTAGCAACACCGGATATCAGGTTACAAAGAAATTTTTCCATGTCCTCGGCAAATATTTACTATCGTTGATGTTCAACGGAATAAAAACTTCGTCCCCACAGAGCAACAAGGAAAAGTCAATAAAAGTTGAGCCTAATTTTATCTTGTCTGTAAAAGACATGGAGTTTTCTTAATAGCGTCATAAATAGATGCATTTAAGAGGATTTTTCTTCGTCATTGTAAGTGGTGTATGCTTCACAATGAAACAAATGAAAACAGTTGCTTTTACGAGGCTTTCTATGAGAGTTAGTATTTAACTTTGAGGCCCACATTCTTAATATAATTATACCGATGAAAGAGTAGCATCATCAGAAAGATAACTGCCTTCGTTGCTTTAATGGTTACCAGAGTTTTTTCAAGATTTGATTTTTGTTAAATGCTTTGTATTTAACGTCACTTTCTAAAGTTCTTCTACGTATGTATCAATTAGTATTTTTAACACCGAATTATAAATTCTCTTTCAATAATGCAGAAGTAAATACATAATGACTATTACATTTCAAAAACAGCAGTGTTTTGAATTTTGTATAACTAGCTTTTAAGATTTATCTTAATAAACGTTAATCTGTTCTGTTATCGGTTAAAATAGATACGAAATGTAGTTTCTATTGTGAGAATAGAGAAAAATTGACTAATTTGTCATTTGCATCTACATACACCTTTTCAATCTTTTTTACCCTGTCAAAATTTGTTTTTAGAAAATGCATGTAAGGCATTATTTTCATGTACTATGAGAGCATTTTTTAACTTTATTGGTTATTGATTTATTATTGTATTTTTCATTGCTTAATGCCCAGGTTTACTTTAAATTACCATTGTATTATTTAATGTGTAGCACACGTTTTATATATTTTATCCATAACTGCATGCGTTTCATTGAAAGAAATATTAAAAGTAAATTAGTTTCGCTATGTTGATAAGTAATTATACGCCTGCTCATTTTGGTAACCAGTTATTCTAGATTAGTTAGTCTGCAATTATATCAGAACAATTAGAAAAAATATCAGACCGTAGAAGCAAGTGATAATTAAACATGAATGCTGAAACTGCTAATGAATTATGAGGTAGCAGGGAGAAATAAATGGGAACTATTTACGAGGACTGTTCAATAAGACTAAAATTATAAAAAATACAGAATGCCTCTAATCGTCATCATTTACACGGTCTTTTTCGAAATAACTACCGCGGCACGCAATGTATTTATCCCAACATTCTGTCCACTTCTGAAAAACATGTAAAAGTCCGTTTCCGAAGATTTCTTTCAGACCTGTCTCCAGAGCCTTTACACACTCTTTGTTGCTTGCAAATTGTTTGCCTCGTAATGGTTTCTTAAGTTTAGGAAAAGCCAGAAATGGCATGGAGCGAAATCAGGACTGTATGGAGGGTGTTGTAAAACCTCTACTTTGTTCTGCTGCAAAACATCCTGTACGCAACGAGGAATATGTCGTCGGGCATTGTCATGATGCAATCAGGAAGCCATTTGGGAACAATGGACGTTTCCTTTCAACGTGCTGTACCATTGTTCGTAGGATATTCGCGTAGTACGAGCTGTTTACAGTATTACCTGGTTCGACAGCGTGTTGATGTACAATCAAAAAAAAAAAAAACTATGGTCATAACTTTACCAGACGATTTCACATTTTGCTTTCTTGGGAGTAGGCGAAGACGGCTGCTTTTATTCACTACTTTGTTGTTTCATGGTTGGGTCATAGTGATACAACCAAGCTTCGCCTTCTGTGATGATGCGTTTTAAGAAATTGTCGCCTTCTTGTTCCATTCTTTTTTTCCATTTTGTGCACACATCCGCTCTATGCTGTATTTGCTCAGGTGTCAACAGTTTCGGAATCCATTGCGCACAAACACGTTTCAGTTGCAAATGTTCTGCCATGATTGAGTGAACACTTCCTAGAGAAATATTCAAGAGAGGACGTAGCTGACGTACTGTAATTCTGCGGTCCGCCTTGATGATAACCACAGCTGTGTTAATCATTGTCTCTGTGACGGACATTGAAGATCGTTCCTCACGTTCAATATTTTACACATTTTGCCCGCCTTCCTTAAAAGTTTTATGCCAGCGAAAAACACTTGCCCTCGCTAATGCTTCATCGTTGATCGCTTCACGTATCATGTCAAAGGTCTCCGATGCTGATTTTTGCAGACGAACACAAAATGTTATCGCATAACGTTGTTCCATCGACGCTTCGATTTCGACAACTGGCCGCGTCTCGTAGGCGCCCGCAAACATGCTTCAGTTCAATCACGTGATACTCAGGGACATGAGCCTGTACATCCCATCTATCGGTAGCCTTTGTTAATACAGACAACAAACTTTTTTTATGCCATAGAAATTAACATTCCGATGAGTGGTTTAGCGGCACTAAAATTAGTCTTATTGAACAGCCTCTCGTAGTATTAATATTACAACGTTTTAAGGACGGTGATTCCAATTTCGAACGCATGTTAGCTTGGGTGAAATTTCCTTCCTCACTTGTTTTTATGAAACATCACTACTGCAGGAGTTTCGAAATTCTAACAACTACATGTATCGGAAGCAGCCGATAAAAGAAAAGTTTAATCCTGAAAAATGCGCATTACGCATCAAGGCAGCAAAACCGGCACGAATAAGGCTAAACTGGTTACTAAAGATTTCATACTAGTGAAAAGCTGCAGTGTTGCAATCAGAGCGGCCAACTGCTCACTCTTCATAGATGGAGGACCGCCAACTTAATTATGCCTTCGTGACTTTACGGGAACTTTCCTCACTTGCAGCGTTTCAGATCGAAGTTTGATCAATCAGACTGTAGTGTTGCATTGATCAGTTTCAGTTAATTGATCAGTTTGCAGGTTTGTAGATCAGGGTGACCAACTGCCTACTCAAAGTAGATGGAGGCCTGTGAACTGCTATTAACATTCGTACTTTACGGGATCGTTCACCATTTTATTAACCATCAATTTGCACTGTTGCAAATCAGGATAGCAAATTGGCCACTTAACGCAGATGCCCGCCAACTGTTATACCTTCATTGTGACTTTACGGGTAAAACTCAAAATTTTTCAAAAGGACTTTTTTTCTTATTAAGGGTATAAAATTTTAATGTTTACGCTTCGTAAGTCTTACATTCATAATACCCAACTGCATTACTGTGATGCCAAGTGCTAATTATGAATGGCACTGAATGCGTTGTAGAGTCATTAGGTTATTTTTTGAAGGAGGAAATGTGGAAAATGTGCAGTGCCCTCTTTGTGGCTCCAATTAGACTGATCAAACATGCGCCGAGTGTGCTACCGTAACACTACGACCGCATGTCGGAAGGAGGGAGAAAATACCTTACATACTCCACTTTTTCAAACAGCGACTGGGTATCCACAAATTGCTAACCGCTTAATTTTAGTTCGAGCTCCATTTTTAGAGTGATTAGGTATTTTGAAGCAGAAAATGAGAAAAATGTGCAATGCTGTCAACCTCTCGAATACGCGCCGAGTGTGATACCGTTACACCAAGCAGGCATGCTGGAAGGAGGGAGAAAAGCCCCCCCTTTGAAAGGATGAATGGGGATGAGGGGATCCAAATATCATTCCTGGTAGTGATGAATTATTGCCCACCACTCCACCACTTTTAAGTTCGGGCGCCATTTGTAAGAGTTATTGGGTTTTCTTCATCCTGGAGCTGTGAACAATGTGCATTGCTCTCCCATTCCCAAAATCGTATGCGAAACATATGCTGAAAAAAACTACATTAAAGAAATGACAACTGAATGGGAAAATACAGATGTAGGTAGAAGGCTTTATAACTTCTACAAGAAACCCACATATGATCCAATCTCATATAACTTCTTCATCAACATCTTTTTATCTGGACATGGTCCTTTCCCCACGTACTACTTTGCACGAAATTTCAGCGATTCAGACTAGTGCGTATGTGGAAATAAGGGAGACCCAGAGCACTATGTTTTTAAGTGCCAGCTCACAAAAGAGCTACACTGCAAAGAAAGGTCACAAATTACGCCTGAGTACATTAAATGCTTACTAACGATCCCACAATTACAACAAAAGGTTTCTTTGATTATGAAGAAACTTTTCTAATATAAAAGAGAAGACATATGTCAAGATATTATCTCTTCTGTATAAATACCTCTTATTCAATAACTTACAAAAATAATGTAAGAATTCAGAAATATTGCAAATGTCTGAAACAGGCTAAATATGGCTTGAATTGTTTTTACAAAATAATTTCATTATGAATTTGTACTGTATTAGGAGATGGGGGGGAAAAAGAAAAATCTTGTAATAATTAAATCATTAATTAATTAATAATAATAATAATATACGACTTAATTAGATATATTAATGTAAAAGTAAGTATTATGTAATTTTCTAATGTATATTTGTTGTATTTATGATACATTAATTTACCAAAATAATGTAAGATTTCAGTGATGATACAATTGTGTGAAACAAGCTAAAAAAAAAGTGAAAGGAAATGTACTTACAAGATGAACTGCCTTAGAAATACGACAAAGTACTAAGAGATGCACAAACAATTCTTCTATGTAATTAGATACAGTAATTGTTTGTATGAAGTACAATGTACAATGTCCGATTTATAATGAATGTCTGTATGATGTATGTTCAAAGCAATTATGTTATACTAATCTGTCATAATCCAACTTTTGTTAATTGGTAATTTCTTTGTAATAATTGTATACTATGTCTTTATAATTGTATATTCAATACGTAAGTCTAGAATTGATGTAAAGTTTCTATGTAAATGTCTTGCTAGTCTGGCATCCGATGCGGATCAACCAAACGTCCAGCCGGTACAGTAGTGCGGCGGAGCAATACCTGTAAAAGTCACTGGCGAAGCTCTGGTGCTCCGTCCACTTTTCCCTGTCCCTGAATACGCGCCGATTATGGTATCGTTACACCACGAAGACATGCTTGAAGGAGGGAGAAAATACCTTGTAACGTATAGCCTACACCCACTTCTGGCACTTTATAACGTATTATGAGACAATGCTGCTATTACTGACAAATTTCTAATCATGAAATGATGCACACAATAAGAATGTGGCAAACATCGTGGAATGCGCTAGTTTAGGATTGGGTGCATCAGTTACTACATAATTTCATATGTACACGAGTACTTGTCTTTTCAATTCATATATCCATTTAGGAACTAAGACGCTCTGTATAAAATGGACATGAGAGTTTTGTCCACTTTAGAAGCGATTACTATGCTGTACAATAGGCTCTATTGTGCTCTGCCGTGCCCTGAATTATTATGCAACTTACTATTCACAATTTGACATTGTTGAATTGTATTGGAAGAATCCATCTACAGAATCTGAATTATATAAAATAATGCAAAAAAAGGATAATATGTAAAGAATATTAAAAAACTGCAGGACATTATTTTAAGCATTTTCAATTAAACTTTTGCAAATTCTTTTGGCACATTCATTATCGGACTCTTGCAGCTGAAACATAGACAGGCAGTTTTTCTTCTCAATCTAGGGGGACAAAGAGAGCATGTTTTACACTTTTTGAGGGTATTAGTTATATCTGGGTTAGAATAGATTCCACTAGAAACACCAAGCACTCTCTGAATGCACATTTTTATTTCTCGGTTCACAGTTGGCTTTTGATGCCTGCATTCCAATGTGGTTTCACTAATTCTGATGATAAGTCCATCAAAAGATTAGTTTTTTCCAATTTGGCACTATCTCTTATCAGGCCGGCTGCTTTAAAATTTTTAATTTTAATTTTAATTTTAAAAATTATTTAAAAAAAACTAATGTACAGATTTTAATCAAACTTTAGGAATAATTATATTTTATGTTAACTTAAAGGTACTGAAAATAAGAAGAGTAACTATATAATTTATAAACAGTTTCGGAGCTCTAGAATATTGGCGTGGTCATACAGACCCCACCTCTGTGTTTAAGGGTTAAATCTGAATATATTTACGTTTTGCCGAGTGACAACACATTGATTTTAAATCGTGAGTTTATTATTGATCGTGATTATTAATCGTTAATTGAGTGAAAAATGTGAAATAAATAGAAAACAAATTTGAAATTCAAAATTATGGCCTGACGTGCATATGTTCGACAGCAGCTGCTTGTGTATTCACAGTATGGTAGTTTCAAGGGTCGCCGTTTTCCCATAATGCAAGGAAAAACACACAAAAGCATGCATGCAAACATTCATGCATGCACACATACATGTAGATTCTATATTTTCTAATAATAGAGATAAGGCAAATATTGTTTTAGTTTGTTATTGTTTTCTAGTCTGCATTTTATAAAAGAATGCCTGCCAGAGCATCAAAGAGGCTGGACTCTTACTTTCCACCCGAGTTTTGAGGGGGGCTTCCCGGGGAGTGGTCCGAGGTCTCCTAGCCCTCTTCCTTACCACCAAACAACACGAGAAGATTTTCGGCTAGCCATATAATCCTCATGTCGTAAAGACCATATACATTTCGAGCTCGTGCCCTGCAGTCAGAGTCACTAACCACTATCCCGTCTGGGCGACATTTTGTTAAGTAAAGGTGTATGTAAATAAAGTGTAAATACTGATTGAAATACACATTTTCAATTGCATATCATACGGGACAGTACAAAATACTATAAAATAAATCTCTTATAATGCAACTAATTTTATAAATAATGCATTTTAATCATCCTCTAAAAAATACTCATGTTTTTTTTAGGTAAAGCATCATAATTTAATAGTATTTTCTTAACTTGATCAGCTTATGTTAACTGGGAAAGTATTCCAATGATATTTGTCTTAATCATTGACAGTGGTAAATTTTCTTAGATATGAAGACTGTGACACGTAGCTCATTTATCGACGATGGTAATCGCATTCACATAGTCCGTTCAGGTGTTGACAAATTGATCTTAGGCAAACTCGTGTTGTGCATGAGCACATTGGTGACGTGAATTCCGCCCGTTCACTCTCGTAATTGGTAAATATTATTGAACTGTCATTGCTAGGAAAACGGTTTCAAAAATCTGCTGGTAGTTCTTTATATCTCAAATATATTCTTATATCCTCAAGTGATAGCCTTATTGTACCTACGTATGCTGAAAACTACTTCCATTTTGATGGAAGAAATATTGCACATATATCTTTCTCAATATATTTTAATTCACACATTTCAAAATTTACGGTTTGTAAGTTTAAAAGGATTGCCTTTGTGACTTTTCCTACTATGTTTTGAATATTTTTAAGCTGGGACTTTTGTTATCCAAGAAAAAGTAAAGTACAAAAACTCCAAACAAAGTAATATATTTTCTTTCGGAAGGCATAACTTCCAAAGAAATGCCATCTGACAATAAAGTCATTCAAAGAATTCGAACTTCAGATCGAATCACGATTCCCATCATGATTGTCAACAAGGAAGTGGAAAGAAACGAAATACGAAAGTTCGAAATAAAATCTATAAAGAAATCATGTCAGTCTCAAGCGCCCGTCAGCTCGAACCTGAGGGCATCATCAATTGAATCGTAGAGAGAACGAACGAATGTTACCAACTGGATTGCGGACGCGTTCGAAATCTTTAACAACCTTTAGAGCTACCCCCATGAGATGCTGCCCTCCCTTCATCTCAATCCAGGTAACAAGAACGATTGTAAGAGGCAGGGCGAATTGGGAAAGGAGTAGCTTACGGAGGAGGCATCATATAAAAGGAACCAGTTACGTAACTGGCACAGCAAGGCAGCAATAAGATTAGTGCTGTTCGAAATTGGAATCGTCTGGAACTTTTTTATATGTATTCTCAATTTTTTCCTCGGACTTATCCTCGCAAGCTAGAGTTAGATCGCATGCTACTTGGGAATTTCGTTCTGTAAATAACAGAAACTGGCATTCCCTTTGGAGAAATGCACAGCAAGACTAAAACAATTATATTTCATTTAAACTTACTAATATTGATGGATTTTTGAAATAATTCATTTTAGAAACACAGGTGTATATTTTCACACGTTTTGCATATTTCCACTATTCATCCAGTATAACTTGCTTAGTTAGTTGTTGCATAGGGGGTTACAATATTCTAAATTCTTGAACATGAAATTGAGAAAATTTTGAATTATTTAAACGCATAAATGCTGAATAGAAATCGGCTTCCTCATAATTGTGTCATGTTCCCTTTTTTATGTTAAGAATATTTATTAGCAAGAATGCATTGATATTTCTTAGGCTTTAAGCTCAACATGTAAACACAGAACGAACTATCGCGTTGGCTTTGGTTTTAGATTCTACGGAAAAGTTTCAAGACTTAAAATCTTAACTAGTGTTGAATTATTTGAATTCATAAATTTATAGCTACCTTTGTTAAAACAATATGAAAAATAATTATTAAGACTTGATAAATGTTATACAGTTTGTTCTATCAGTCTATATATATTTCACTCTGTAATGGTTTTATTAAATTAAACTATTCCGGTTAACGTAACAGATTAATGAAATTCCTATGGGTACATAATCATTTTACTGCAAACTGTAATCTCTTCCTTTCTGTACGAGAATTCTAATTCATCCATAAATGTGAACTGTTCGAAAAAAAAATAGGTTTTTATTATTTATCTTTTAGATACATTAATGAGATTATAACGTTCGATAATTTGGGTTTAATTAAAAATGCTAATATATGTAACAAATGTTTAAACAAAACAAGTACCAACATCAAAGACATATTATTGATAATGAAATATACCTTGATATTAAAATTTTGGACTGTTGAAAGAATTGAGAAAATAAGACTTTATAGAATTTAATACCAATAATTAATCAATTGGAATTACAATATCGATAAAAATGTGATTGCCAACACAATAATCAACCAAATTCTAAGAATAAAAAAATTTGCACTGAAGTTACATTCATAAAAAAATTCATCTACTCCAAAAGACAGTCATTCACAATGATATTCTTCGTAATATTTTTAATTTACAACTTGAAAAACTGAACATTAGGTTGCTTTATTTTTTTCTTACTAATGATAGGAAAAACTTGAAAAAGAGGTATTTACTGGATACGTAGCAAATGCAAACATGTAAATACTTCCTCTATTGCTGTGACCAATGAATAGCTGTTTGTATTCAGCCCTGAACCAATGTGAAAACTTTTTGCCGTTTATATATTATCGTCCTTTTCTCGATTTTCCTCTTACTTTCCTTAACAATTATTATTATAGTCTTTTAAAATTGAAATATGTTTATTTTCTGAGATTACTTCCAATTTCAAAATTAAAAAAAAAATATTTCTTACTAAAACGACATTACTTTGTTACAGATACATTAGTTGTTACCTTATTTGCATTTTAAATAGTATTATATTAGTGTATAAAATAGTATTATTTTTATTTTTATTTTAACTAAGCAGCTGTCCCATTATTCATCTTGTATCTCTGTAACAATAGTACCGCTTTAACTGAAGGCATTTGCACTCGTACTTCAGGAAATTTAAATGGCGTTTTTGAAGTAGAAGGTAAAATTCTTCAGATTTTCAGTATTTCTTTTTATTGTTACTTTCATTATGCTTTATTTTAATATTTTGATTTTAACCATTATTTAGAAATTATTACCAATGGCATTATTTCGAGCACTTAATTTTTGCTATTTACTTTAAAATTTTAAACTTTGCTTAAATTTGGTAATGTAATTTAAATACTTATATTTGGTACCATTTTTTTTCTCTCTGTTTGTTTTTTACTTCATTAATCTAACTTTTGGGGGATTTTTTTAAAATTTTATATCTCAACAATCCCACATTTGCAAATTTAAGCTATTACCTTTTATAGGGTATTTATTTCTCGAGTCGCCCCCTTCCTTCATGGCTTATGCATTCTGCCATTTTAGTTTTAAAATTTTAATTTACAAAAATTTTCTTTATTTTATTAATTATTCTATTTTTAATCATTTTAACAAAATAAAATATTTTGTAAGATATGCATTTCATTTCGAGGTGCATCAGAGCAAACTATATCTTGATGAATGAATTCGAATAACAATAAATTTTGTCATAAATTGAAAAAAAAAATATTAGTTTCTTAAACCTTTTTATTTTGCTTTAATATATTCTCAATTGATTAATTAAATTAGTTTAATCATTTTAAACTATTTATTTTTAATTTATTATTCTATGTTTAATTTTAATATTCATTCAAATATAGTTCAGAAACATGACTCTGTTAATCATTCTTTCGGCTGCTTCTTGACTAAAGAATTTTCAACTGCTATTGCATACTGCATGAAAATTTTTTTATTTTGTATTCATTTATTTTTACTTCAATTTCATCATACACATTTTAGAAATATGTTATATAATTTCATGCTTTCCCGTTAACAAATTTATTACTATTTAAAAATATAGATTTTTATTTTAATTTATATCATTCTTGATTATTATTATTTGCATTATTATATATACACCAAATGACTGAACACTTTGAAAGGAGCTAATCAATAACGCTCATTAATAAGCGTCCTCCTCTTCAGGAAAGTAATAAATACTGAAACTAAATTGAAACTGTTTAGAGGTAAATATCTGGAATTCCAGAATGCATTCAGGAAACAATAAAAATGAGCAAATGTATGAAGAAGTGTCATTGTATAGAGTTCTTGCATGCCATACGGCCAAAGATTTACTGCGTTTCATAATTTAGTGAGCAAACATGGATAACAATGAAAACTGTTAATTTAATTTGTAGAAGATTATCAAGATTGTTACCAACAGACCAAAGACGATCAGGTCGATATGTAGTAGTGGAGTTCTGACAAACATCAAAGAATCGATGTTGGATAGTAGGTGCAAATCCTAAGCTATAAAACCAGTATCGTTTCTTTTATTAGCTACTCTATCGGCCGCAGTTTTGCAGTTGATTCTATTTCTTGTTGTATTAGGCTGATGAAAAAATACGTGCGGCTGCTGTGGTCGGGGAATACTTCCGAAAATGCTAGAACCCTTACATCCTTAAGCGTAGTATGCTACTAACATGAACTGTAGTCACTTATATGTTTATCTTGAACGCATTGCACGCTACAGCTTCTTGAAATAGGGCTATTTATTCTAGCGGGATACGTGTAGGTGGACCAGACAACTATGACTGATGCAGGGTTCAAAAATTTCTCGTCCGCATTTCCAACATCCCATAGCTTCAAGGTCCCACACTTTCATGCATACACATATCTCATACACGCTGTAGAACAAAATGCAGTAACAGAACACTGATATCCAGAGCAAAGTTATACACAATACAGAATCAAGCTTGTTTTTATTTCATGTGCTAGCTTTCGAGTATTCAGTAGACTCGCTGGGTTGCATGAGTCTTTCATCATTCTATGATAGCACTGAACAGATACGCTACTAGACAGTATTTGAGGTATAGTTATTCATTTCAGCATATGATGTAAAAATCATGCAAAAAATGTAGTAGTAAATGTATTTGTTTTAGTATATCGTGTTATAGTATATTATTTAGGTTTCAGTAAATATACTTGTTTAATTTTTTGTTGTTTTGACTTATGACTTATTTTAAATGGTAAGATCAATGAGTTTATTTATGAATTACCACGAATAAATAAATTTATTTATGAATACTATTCATAAATAAAGAAATCCTGGTTAATGCCAAGGGCGAATGTGTACGGAAAATAGTTACCATCACAAGAATTATGCCGCTTATCTTATGGGTCTCAGAGTGTTTTCATCTTGAGATATTCACCATGGCCCGCTTATTCCCCAGAAATGTCGCCCATTAAGCATGTTTGAGATTTCATCGGTCGGTGACTCGTTCGTACAGCTGGTGGAACTGACACTGAACTTTGGCTTCAACACTAGGACTGAACTTTAGCGTCAAGTCGAAGCCATATGGAATGCCATTCCCCATGATTACAGTTAGAACCTGTATTATTCAATGCCACGAGGTGTACAGACTCTCATCTGTCAACGTGACGAATACACAAAGTTCTCATTCCCGACGTTTTTTTTTTTTTTTTTTTTTTTTTTTTTTTTTTTTTTTTTTTTTTTTGTGCTTGTAAATTTAATATTTTATTTGTATCACTATGAGTAATAAGCGGAATAAATTTAATTCATTTCCAGCAATTCCTTCATGATGTTGCATTTTTAACATTCACTAGTGTATATTAAATAAATAGAGAGTATATAAATGAAAAATTATCTCCTGGTAAATGTGTATAATTTTATATAGTAAATGTATGCTATTGCGGAAATTAAAAATTAGAAATTGTAATTAATTAAACTGGAATTGGTAATTTAAATGCTTAATTAATGAAACGTAAATTTAAACAATTAAAACAAGTGAATAATTTTTGATTCTCTAGAAAGATCCCGACCATTCAAGGGGAACTGGAATCTCTGTATACAATCAACAACAATTCATAAGAATCGCTCTTCGTCCTTTGACATTTCTGAACAAAATAGTTATTTCAATTCAAAAATTTTTAATTAATTTTATAAAATCTGAATTTAAATCTTAAATAAGTCCAAAAATGTGAAATAATTTATCAGTGCGGTAATAGACAATTAATTACAGTTAAATCAAAAATAAACAGAAAGATAATATTCAAACAGAACAATACTTAAATTTCTGAATAAATGAAAAAAAATATATGAAAACTTCTATTAAAATTAAGAAGCAAATGAAGTGAAAGAAATGTATAAATGAAAATCTAATAAACACTGCGTTTTTGCATATTAATAGACCAAAATTAGTTATAAACTTTACTTACATTTTACTCTAACCAAAGGCGATTTCAAAATACGATTTCTATATACATTAATCCATTCAGTCTAATACGCATTACAAATTATTTTTAAGTTTTTAACTTTTAGTTTAGAACTACTTGAATGAATTTTGTATGATATATTTAAACCTGTTAGATTAATTTCTGTGCTTGATATGTTCACCTGTATTCAAACTTTAACATCTTATTGTTAAATTGAATACACTACTACATTGTAATGAACTTTTGGCCTCAATCGGAGTAATATTTTCATTCCTTAATATCAACAATGATTGGATTTCGGATTTAAAACTTATACCCTTATCTCTTTTACCTTATAAGCTATGTTCTTTTTCTTTATTTCCGTATATAAAAAGATTCAATTCTTTCACATGGATCACTTAGAATAACAGATATCGAGTATTGCTATTCACAAAGGTATTTCTTAAAATGATTTCCCTTAGCTCTGTGAGAAAAAGGTATATCCGCGCTCTAAGCAAGCAAAAATGAGCTCGTGGGGAAGCAAAGCAAAAAAAAAAAAAAAAAAAATAAAAAAAAAAAAAAAAAAAAAAAAAAAAAAGAAAGAAATCGAAAACAGATAGCACAAAAGCGATTTGTTGGGAGATGAATACGGTATTACATATGAAAATCGGGTTTGACAGCAATATTTGCTCTCGGATTCGCTTCTTTAATGCCTTTGAGCCCGATTATGATAAGATCAAAAAGCCATTTCCGTTTTGCGAGTTCTTTTTTCTCCCCTTTGCACTTTTCCTTCTCTACAAAATAGGCGCCATCTTGGGAAGATCGTATTTGTGCTTGTAAACGGGAATTGCTGATATTCCTCGGGAAAAAGGAAAGAGGATTGCAAATATGTTTATGCCCTTAGCTCTGCGGTGTTTCCTTTTCAACCAGTTTATTCTCAAAGTTGTATTACATTGTTTGCACATATTTGCTTCCTTGCATTATTCATTGCGATTGTTGACACATTCATATTTACGTTGAATATTGACTATTTTTTGGATTTCACGAACTGCCAGCAAATCAGTCTATGCCTTTTCAAATAGCAGTATAATACTATGATATATATCTGAGAGCTCAAGCACGTGCTTTTGTGTTATTGAAAGGGCAAACCAATATAATGAGACATCAGTAATCGGTAATTAAATTAAAATATATTTATGGATGTATTAAAGGTAAAGAAGGTGATCGTCTTCAAATCATGTAATAAGGATATTGAAATAAAGATCAATAAATATTAAGCAATTAGTTTTAGAAATATTTGCGATGTGAAAATAGAAAGCCTTGGCATGAATGTGCAAATTAATAAACAGTGAAACCCAGATCGTTATGGTTAGGGAAACTTCGCTTCCACAAAAGGAATAAATATATCTTTCCCATCATCCTGCATAAGCGAGCTGCTGGCCTGTCCGATGGTAAAAATAGAGGGTTGACCAACGGGTCATGGTCATTAGTGATTGTTCCCCTCGTACCCTATGTAGTTATAGCCTTAAGCTGTGGTTCAGGGGTGAAACATTGTCGCATAACTGAGTCTTAAAAGCAGTATTATAACAAACCGTTGTAGATGAAATTTAGTCACAGTTTGCGATAAGAATATTAAAACCTGCTATCGAAATGACCTTGCTCGGCTGCAGCTAGCTCAAGGCACGTTTCCCCAACTCCGATTGGCGACATTATTTGGCGACATTTTAAAATTCCTTTTTTTCCGTTCCTTATATTTTTCGAGTGACATTTTTTCCGTTCCTTATTTTCCGGGGGCTTTCTTTCCGTTTCCCTTTTTTCCGGGTGACATCTTTTTCCGCACAACGTATTTTTAACTGTGTAAATAAGTAAGTACATGGTTTTAATGGAATAAATAAATTTCATTAAATGCCTTTATTATTTTTCTAAGCATAAACGTTTCATTTTGAACATTATAATTGTTTATTAAAAACATGTATACCTAATTAAAGTGAAATTTCATTGCAAAAGAGGTAATTGTAACAAAATATTTAGTGTATTTTTCTGTACGGCGTATATTATCGGTACATTCTCTCCGCTTTAAAATAATTCAAACTAGATATACATCCTGTCTCGAAGCGAAAAATTCTGTTTAGTGTACAATATTTGTTTGGAGTACCAAATTTGATGTTGTATGGATTGCCTTAGGTGTTCGGGCACATGGACTTGACTCATCCAAATCACACAATGATCAACTTCTCGCTGACAAGAAAATATTGCATAAAGCTTCTAGAGACATTATCTGCGAATTTATCACTATGCAATAAAAATTAAACAAAGAAAAAAAGGTAGAGTCGACTATCAACTACTTCTTAAGTAGAGGAGAGAAAATATGTGCAGCAAACTAAACAAATAACTATATTATATATTCGCAAGGAAAGTCAACAGACTAATAATTCTGCACTATTGAACAATACGTGACAAATGTAGTAATAAATTCAGGTCTTGCGAAAAATAAAATTATATAATGTAGCCTTGCTTCTAGATATGAACAGAGTAACTTGATGTTCCATTAAAGAACTTTATATAAATGAAATTTTAGCAAAGGATTTTGTTCACAAATAAACTTTGGAGAAGGAAATTGCAAAAGGATACTGTACATAGCAAAGAACTTTACATACTATAAAAGGAATCTGCATTAAGAAATTTTGCATAACATAATTTTTCCAATAACAATCCTTGCATAAACTAATTGGTAAATCATGGGTATCATTTACTAGTTCCCAAACTTCACAGATATTTCATAACAAAGGAGGAATTTATTCAAGTTACACATGAATTATCGGTAATTTGTATTTGTGAAATTTTATAAGTGCACAAGACACCAACTGCTCTAGATTATTCTAGGTGCGAAAAGCACGAAATGCAGACATGAAATATTTTAGACACTCGCAGAAGATAAGTGACAGAAAAAAAAAACTAACTGTTAGATTTGAAAATATAAAATATTTTAGCCTAGCAGACAATTTTTGATTGGCCAATTGCAAGTAATTTAGCAGAGAATAAATTTTAAGCAGAAGAAAAAATGGAATTGACGCGTGAACTTAATCGCGCTATGATTTTCTATGATTTAAAAGTAAATTTAAATGAGAAAGAATGCGCTCAAGTATACAATTAACATTTGGAAATGATTTTTGTGCTACTGTATTCAGACGGCTTACAGAATTTCACAGACTCGCAACTCTTTTCAGTGTGAAGAAAGCACGATAACAAAAAGTTAGTCGATGATAATCGCTGCACCTACCAAATGACACAGAAGGAACTGAACGCTGGATCTGCTGACATACATAATTTTTTTATGAAAAATTGCATACGAAAACACTAGTTTGCTGTTGGGTTTCCCATAATTGAACTGAGTACCGAAAACAGTAGCATGTCAGAATGAGTAAAGAACTCTTAAATTTCTTAAAGATGGTAACCACCGCTTTATTTCTAAAATAGTAACTGGTGATGAAATGTACATAGCCTTTTTTGACGTTCTAACATGTCAAGAAAGTAAAGTATGTGTCTTTGAAAATGATCCACGCCCACAGTGGTGAAAAGAAAACGTGCCATGAAAAAAGTAATGTATGACGTATGTAAGACGTTTTCTTCAGAAGTACAGGACTGGTCAAAACCATCAAGCTGGAAGGACAGGAGATAAACACGCTAACTGGTACACCAGTTAATGTCTTCCAGAAATTCTTCAAGAAGTGAATGTTAGAGGTCTGATGCTCACCATGACAATGCATCTTCTCATTCAGTTGAGTTTCGTGAACAAAACACATCAGAATTATAGAACATCCACTCTATTCACTCGATCTGACTGTGTGACTTTTAGCTATTTTTTTAAATAAAAAAAGAGCTGAATGTGCACGTCGGTTTTTTTCCGAAAATGAGATTGATGAGGATATAAACGGATTTTTTTCATCGGTTCCAAGAAACGAAAAGCTTGAGACATTTAATCTTTGGAAAATTCGCCTACACAAGTGTAGCTGAACGAGACTACTTTGAACACATGTAAAACTTCGTAGGTATAACTTTAAAAGCCTATGTGTATCTCAAAAATTTCAGAGTGACCCGTAAATATTTCAAGGTACTCGACGGGTTCTTGTGGGTTCTGTGGTGTTTTACAGTGTAAATGGTTAGTGCACTTTGATAATACATTGCTGTGATCAAATATTGGATCTCCACCCTACTTTAACCTAGCCTGACCATGGATTGCTTTCTCTATTCTCTTGAATGAATAAGAATTTTTGTAATTCATTTTGCGAATATTTTATGACTTTTTTTACATATATATTATTTAACATTCTTATTGGCAATGTCACATTTCCGAAATATTTTGAGGGGAAGGCAGAAGCAAGGTTTTTTGGACAAATTTTAGTAAAGGTCAGACCTTGTGATTCTCAACCAGCTCCAAGTACAGATCTAAAAATAGAAAATAGATAAATAGAATCGGTAAATTTCCATTTATGTATAATATATATTTGATTGATTGCATTAACGTTTCAGCATTAAACGACATTATAATAGTTAATTAATGACACATAGAATTTTATTTCCAGGAGAAAAAATGAAAAAAAAGAAATTAAAAGTAATCGCGGTTACTTTATACATTTAATTTTACAAATTTTCAATTTTTTAAAGTTAAATATTCCGCTTTATCCTTCATCTTAATTCTTCATCAAATTTTTTCTAAGCAGTTTATAAAATAAAGAAATGCAATGCATAATAATCTTATGCACACCGCCCCAAATTGGGCCAATTCTGTATCTCCCATTCTATTTGGCCGATTGACGAAATTTAAATTGCGATTTTCATGCTTCAAAAGCGCGACTTAAGATATGTATTAGATTTATATACAACATTGCTCTAACATACGTATTTTGACAAAAAATCGGACTTTTTCTGAAATAACATACCAATTTTTTTTTTCCATATTTCATTTCTACGACTCAAATTATGCCAAATTGATAAGTTTCGTAAAAATCGCGCGAGCGGATTTTAAAAATTTAGCTCTCAAAATTTTAGCTCCTCCATGTTAATTAGATCTGGTAGATATTTTTTAATATCTTTTTTTAATTAAACGTATTTTGATTCTTTCTTTCCCTTTCACATTTCAAAATTTAGGTTTATTCCAGATAAAATTCACCCATTTTTTTTTATTTATTTTTAAATTTTGTATTTTTAAATCATTTTAATAAAGTTTTCAAAAACAATTTTGAATTATAACCTATAGAAGTTTTACCATAATCTTAAAGAAAATCTATTTCTAAGCATACCTGCAAAAAATTAGAGTTTTTTATTCACAATATCCTAAGATATACGTGAATTTATATATTAGCGCGGTTTGAAATTTGACATATTTGCTATAATCGATAATAACGCCAAATGTGGTTTACGCACTTTGTGAAAATTATTCGAAAGTATGAATGATGACTTTTTTCCGCTTCTGTACAATTAAAAAGAGGAAAGAAAAGTAAGGTTGCTATAAATTAAGAAGTTCGTCAAGCGAAATATTCTTAGCGCAAACAGAAAAAAAAATACGTGAAGATAAATTTTTGAATTTCTTCGAAAATGTTTTACCAAACTTTACAAAATTTAATATTTGGCAATAATTTGAGTCGTAGAATCGAAATATGGGAAAAAATTGGTATGTTGTTTTAGAAAAAGTCTGATTTTGTGTCAAAATACCTATGTTAGAACAATGCTATATATAAGTAACTAATATATATCCTAAGTCGCGCTCTCGAAACACGAAAAACGCAATTTGAATTTCATCAGTCGGCCCAGTACCAGTAGAACAGGAGATATAAAACTGTCCCCCTTTTC
>KK120493.1:1140276-1160733 GCA_000611955.2 Stegodyphus mimosarum | reverse complement strand
TTTTTTTTTTTTTTTGCGCAATGTACTTGCTATTTTGAAAAACAATGGTAAAAGTCAAGTGTATGTACTTTTTATATTACAAGAAGCAAGTCAGTTATACTTTTAAAAACCTCTATTTTCTTTCCACCAAGAGCGCCACGCAAATCATTCAACCACACGGTGATTGTTATCGACTCGATAAAATTGCATCTTAAATAATTCTTATAAGAGGTTACACATTCATAAGCTACAGAACTTTAACATAAAAGTCATTGATCACATAAATTAGGTAATGATTGAGTTTGATGCTTTGTTCTGATCAGTTCATTTGACACAAAAAGAATACGAAATACTTTTTTTAAGAAAATCAAAAGTGTACTTTTTTAAAAATGGCTTATTCACTTTAGTAAAAACAAACTTTTAGTTATTATTTGAGCAATTTTAAAGAGAAAACTTATTGCATTATAGTATTATTTTTATAAGCGTCGAACCATTTGCATACCTTAAAAAAGAACTAAATTTTTTAGTAATTAAATTGTTTGCTCCGGCGCAATTTTCTGAAACACAATTTACATTGTAACGAACGACGTTTTCGTAGAACAAAAAGTTATATAAATTTGGCTGAAATATATTTTAGCTATTCAAAAAAGGTTTTCAATAAGGAAATGATTTTTAAGTTCTCAGTACAATTTACTATTTGATTACTATTAAATCGAAAGATAAGAACTACCAAATAGTATTTTCTTAAACATTATAATACGTTTGTCGGTTATTTTCTCAAAACATCCTTTAAATGATAATAAGTAATTCCAGTTTTTGCAGTTACATTTCTTTTATTATAGCTAGGATTGATAAACAGTTAGATTTTTGCATAAGATACTGAAAATGACTTAATGAAAATAAGTATCAGCCAGAACAGGAAACCTTAATCTAAAAAGAACTACAAAATATTTCTTAATTATTAGTCGGTACAGGGTATTTTATAGCAAATTTATGTGAATTTATTACATGATTTAACATGACGAATAACCTTGAATTAAACTGAGTTACCATTTTCGTTGAAACAAATATCAACAAATGTTGAATTTCCCATTTTCTAAACTCTTTTGAATTCTGTGTCACTCGTTTATTATCCTGTTTTAACATGACACATCTAGATTAATTAAATTATTTCTCACATCATGTTCTGTAGTACGTAAATTGCTTAGTACTAGTACTATATTTGTTACGAGACTCCAACTGAATTTCATTCATTTAGTCGGTTTTCCAGTAAGAAAAACGCAAAACGATAATAAGTATTCAAAATAAAGCGAGAAATCCACATAGGTAATCAAAATAAAACAGGCAACCCACCTGAGTTTGAAAACATGACGCATTTTCGCCATTCGGTTTACTATTCTAAATGTAAAACTAAAAATACAATATTGCAAACCCATAAAAAAATAAGTTTAAAGAAAATGTGCCGCTTACACAATCATTTAGCTCTTCACGAAAATATTAGTATTGCTTAGAGTTAGTGCTATATTAGTATTAGTGGTTAGTTCTACATTAATTAAAATGCTTATAAGTCTATTGTATACTACTACTAAGAGCTAGTGCTTAGTTCTTCATTAATTAAAATTCTTATAAGCATATTATATAGTACTGCTTAGTGCTAGAGCTATAGTAGTATTAGTGCTTAGTTCTGTATTATTTAAAATGCTTATACCCATAAAAAGAAAATTCGCAACATTGTTGCCATACGCTTGTTCTTAGATTTCTGCAATAATTACGCAGCAGGAAAAAATTGAAAACGTGTTGTGATAAATAACAGTCTACAATAAAGTAAACAGCTATATATAGCTCAATAAGAACGTAATCCCATAAATAAACTTCTTAACTCACGATCGATATCGCACATTACCAATATGACTCACAAAGTAAACTCTAAAACACATTTCACAATTTTCTTTGCAAACTTTTGAATCGCATTACACAGCCGTAATTTTATAGTTCTTATCAATGTTTCTGGATAATTCGGGAAAAATTACTCCTACGACTTCGAAAAAGCGTTTAGCGAATATTTCCAGAAAATCACAAATTAGCGAGAAATTGCCAGATAACGTCAAGGCCCATCTGGAGAGCTTCTGCCTGTATATAGCTTCGAACTGCGATATTTTTACAATTTAAAGGTTTGTCGATTCAGGGAAACAAGATTTCAAATTCTAAATAGCAAGCACCTGAAAATAGCAATACATTTCTATAAATAACAATACATGGCTTAAAATAAAAATAGACCTTTCAAATTATTTCATATAGTGCAATAAATAAATGAAAACAATGTGTAATATTCTAATATTGAACGGAAAAAATAATTAACAAAAAAAAAACTATCAAACTGAATCCCACAGATATAAACAATATGTGAGCAGGCAAACAAAAGTAACTATTAAATCTAACAATAGAGATTTTGCACCGTTTTTTAATTACTGGAGCAAAATCACGTCTATTAAACTGAATTTTCATCAGAATGCTTAGAATAATTTATTGTTTTTTTGGGCCAGTATGGCACAGAAGAAATGCTCCACGTGTTGTAATGCTAGACGAAAATATATTTTAGCAATTGAATATAGAAGGTAATATTAATTAAGAACTGTATTATAACCTTTGTTACTATTGCATCTGATGTTATTATATTTGATTTATAACTCAAAATACCGTTATAAGCAACATTACAGTGAAAAATAATTTCAAAAATGTTCTCCTAATTTTTTTTTTCTAATTTTCCCTTTTTTTGTGCACGCAAACGAATTTTGCTTAAAAATATACGTACCAATAAAAAAAAAAGAGAGAGAGATAACATGAAGCACGAAATGTAGAAGTATTCGTTAAGGGGCTGGATTTTTATTTACTAGCTTGGGGGGGGGCGTTCAGCATATAAGAGTGCACTTAAATCAATTTTCGGTACTTCAGAGTTTGAATTACATCTTTTATATTCAATTCAACTCAAAATAGATTACAGAACATTTTCAAACACAATTGTTTTTTTCTTAAATTTCGACTAGGTTAGGTTATTCGAATATGACAAACTACACGAGGGCTATCTGCTTGAGGAAAGGGATGCCTTCGTGGAAGACTTTCTAAGGTATATTGGCTCGTATTCACGTTACACATGGATAAAACCACAAAAGCCAGCCATCTTGTTCGCCTCGATCTGAACCGGTGTCGAACTATCGGCATTTAGTGGTCTTTACCACTCTGTGGTAGCCACTAGTGGGGCCTTCTTAAATTTTGAGGCCCACCTGCAGCTGAGTGGTAAACTTGCCGAACGCTCGTAGTTCGGACCGGGTTAAATCCAGGCGAACGGGCTGACTACATGCGTCTTTTCGTGGTTTCCCAGATGTGTATAATAGCCAGTTTCCTTTAGAAAGTCCTCCACTAAGGTATCTCTCAGGCAGATAACAATTGAGTGCTTTGCCACTGTTAAGTAAATCAAACCAAACCATCCACCCTATAATTTCAATGTCATTTTCCTTTATTTTTGATTATAGAAAAAGTTATGAAATGGCTTATTAATTGAAACTTTTTAATAAACTTCCTATATAAAGCAGATTTTCTTTTTCTTATTTCCCAATAATTAGAGCTTCCTATTTATTTCCAAAGCAGAAACATTTCATCACTTTCTAATAGTCATGCTAAATAATTTCTAATATTCGTACTAAATAAAATCTTACAAATTTATTGAATGTTTTTAATCATAATCATTGCCTTAATCTCCACTAAGTTTTCTCAAAAATGTTAACAGCTACTCTATTTTACTAGTACTAGGTTCCAGCACAATATGAATGTCGAAATTTCAGACAAAATTAAACATATCAGTTCGTATTAAATACTGATATTAACTTTCTTCCCAGTTTTCAGACTTCTGGCTAAATAACAGAAAGTTATTTTTGCTTGAAATGGAATGGTTCAATGTAAAGGAGTCGTAATTTTAAACTCTTATTATTTTTCATTACTTTCTTGAAACTTTTAAAACTTCATAAAGTAATTTACCGGCCTTTTCAAAATTTTCTTCATTATAATGCTCTAGTCTGGAGCGCATATCTAAGGAAAACGTTAAACTTTCATTCTCCAGCATAATCTCTAATTAGGAAGGTTCAAAGCTGCTTTACGTTTGAATGCCTTTCTTCCGTAAATGACACAAATTGCGCACGGCATAAGCGTCTAAATCGCGTAGTGCCTCATCCAATTATGTTCTCATCAACATGATGAAAAGCTATGCCACGCCCAAACTTCCTCTTTGCTTTGCCTGCAGAAGGAACTGTCAGAGAATGTCATTTCTAATAGAGCAATCTGCGCTGCTTCTACCTAAAAACACAAAGCTTTGTATAAATCTGATGTCTGGTTTGAGTGAAATTTACGTGTGTTGATTCAAAAATTAGCTAGTTGAAGTTCATTAACTAAGAGCTCAAAATGAATAGCAGCTTTGTGCAATTTTAGCGGAGAAGGTTTAACCTGTTAAGCAAAAGAAATAAAATATATATACGAAAAGTCTTAAAATGATTGAAAAATTCTTTTACGTCAACAAAATATTTGCTTCGGACGAAATTGGGACCAACTGAGCTGAGTACAATTTATATTTCTTTCACAGAAACAACTAGAATCATCAAACATGGACAGTTTTTATACGTATTTTTGAAGACTTTGTCAACGTTTAGTAAAAATTCAAAATTCTTTTGAAGAACTGTAGATGTAATGTATCTAATATTATTAGTGTACATCCCATAAAGGCCGCCCAGACGATACAGTGGTTAGCTGAACCAAAAGGCTCGGAATCCTGGAGAAGACATGGATTTTGGAAATGTATAGTGTCTTCGCGGCATGGGAATTATATATTATATCACAATATATAACAGAATATTATATCAGAATATTATATATAACAGAATATTATATCACAATCTTTTAATTACTTCCGCGAAGAGACGTGAGACTTGGAAAAAGTGAATTCTAGTTTCAGTTTTTTTTTGCAACCTATACGCTATGCGTTCACTAAATGAAGCGGGATGTTAGAAAAAGCAAGTATAACTTAAAGACAGAACTGATTAAGAAGTTTTCGTTTGTAGAGTTATTAGATATTCTTGAAGCAGGAGGCGTGAAAAATATGCAGTAAAAATATGCCGGGACGCGAACCCTGGACCTCTTGAATACGCGTCGAGTGTACTTCTAATTACACTACGAAAGCATTCGAAAAGGAGGGAGAAAATCCTTACATACTCCCCTTTTTAAATGGTTCCCTCATCTCCAGTCTCCAAAACCTGGTGGCGATCAATTATCGACAACTACCTTTTAGTTCGAAACTGCAAAGATTTTTATGATTTTTCGATGTGTGGAAACTTCAAAAATGTTCAGTGTCCTCGCCGGGACCCAAACCCCAGACCTCTCGAATACTTGTCGAGTATATTTCCAATTACACCTCGAAAAGAGGGAGAAAATGCTTTATAATAGTCTCTAACTAGAGAATAGTATTATTTCCTTGGAATGATGTCAAATTGTATGAGCTTACAAAGAAATTTGGCACTTTTCCAAATACCAAAACATTTTTTATACATTTTCCATGTGTAGACGTCAGTAGATAAAGATAAATTTGCTACAGTCAGAAATATTTGACTTAAGTCAGTAATTTTAGAAAAATGATGATTATATTTTTACTACGCATTCAGTTTTGGCTGAAGTAAACAGAGAATAAAAATTATATTTCAATGCAACATAAAAGTGAAAGTTTTAGTGGAAGATGGGACTATTATATATGTATGTTACTGTGAAAGACCGAAATTGGAGAATGTCGACTTTCACCGGAGAATGTCAACATTCGAATATAACATTGCATTCTTGTACATTCGGACCCTCACCGGTGTATGTGACTATTATTTTACTTTCTCATTTACTACGTACTGTATAATTAAGTAAGTTTTTTAACTTCTATTATTTTCCTTTCTCATTTTGAATGTATTGTGTGTTTTAAGTACATGTGTGTTTTTCGCCACTGAATTACGGAGAAGAAAATATAATATTCTCATATATTCAACATTCCCCATTAGTATATGGTGAATGTCGACATTCACCGGTGTAAGTCGGAAATAAGAGTATTTCGAAAATATTTCGGACATACACCAAGCGACTATATGAATGTTGACGTTCACCGGTGAAAGTCGACATTCTCCAGATTTCGGTGTTTCACCGTAACATGTATATTTAATGAATTCTCATGGGTAGCCGAAGTGGTATGTGAATGTTAATCCTCTAAGACGAATGCCAGTCTTTGTTTAGTGAGACATTGACTTCACTAGATGATCAGCGGTTCTCGGAGGACATAAAAGTTTTGCTTCTGTTGCAGCGTTGTTTTTGACTCAAATTATTGCATTCCACTTCAGCATTGAAATGGTGAACTTTGCGTTTTTGTTCAATAATTGACTAGAAAGAAATAGATCACTGCAACAATCCAGAAATGTTTGAAAGCTAATACGACGCGTCACTCTTCTAAGTACTTATTGAACCCAACTTAGATGGAGCGGAACATAATTCCACTGAAATAAGTAAACTCGTTCAGCATATAAAAAAAAACATAACGAACTGTAACTGACTAGTTAGTATATTCTAAGAGCACATACTACCTTACTTTTGGAAATACAATAAAAAGTAGATATTCGTTTGCTGTTCTTGAATCTTTATGTGAAAAATTAAGCCTATTGTTTTCTTTAATTATGCTCTTTGTGACTAAAGTCTAAAATTGGTTTTGTACTGCATCTTCCTTTATTCATTGTACTGGCTGAGATCTGTGTTCTCAGAGTCTCTGCTTTGGGAATTTAATACCATAAAACAGGTTTTCTACTTAAGATTTTTCGTCATTGAACGACATTTAAAACTAGTTTAAACACAGATAGAAGATATTAAGACGACAGAAATTAAAACTAGTTTAAACACAGTTCGAAAAATCCTGAAATTGTTAAATTCCTCATACTGAACTTGTGCCTTGAAGATTAATATTTCAATATTCTTAATTAAAGTTTTACTCAAAATGTTTTAGCACTTAATATTATATAACAGGATAATCACAAATTAAAAGCAGGCCCTTCAATTAGAACCATTCCATTTCTCAAGAGAATAATGTTCTAGAAAATATGTAAGCCATTTACTTTAAATTTATATACTTCATTAGGCGTTGCAGAAAATTAGTCTCTTGTTATTTCGAGCTCCTTATTCATTTCAACGAAATTAAACAAGTGTGGACCAGGAATTTAATGATCTTTTACTTAATATTATACAGTGCCCGTGTCCTCTTTGAAATACCGTTTGTTTTGTTTCTTAATATACCTAAGAAATAATTTCTTTTAATTATCATACATAGTACAGTTTAATACAATTGTAGCTTAGTTAATGTGAATGGATTAGTGGTGATCTTGGTAGGTGCTGAACAGTAAATGTTATCAGCATTTGTTCTTCACTTATTCTTTTGAATAACAAAGAGAAAAATAGAGCTGACCATAATTCATATTTCTTTCACCAAA
Source organism: Stegodyphus mimosarum (assembly GCA_000611955.2). Taxonomy (NCBI): domain Eukaryota; kingdom Metazoa; phylum Arthropoda; class Arachnida; order Araneae; family Eresidae; genus Stegodyphus; species Stegodyphus mimosarum. The sequence continues at coordinate 1,153,207 of KK120493.1, read as the reverse complement.
ATAACTGAAATCATCAAACACGGCCAGTTTTTGTATGCATTTTTGAAGACTTAGGACGTTTAGTAAAAATTCGCGAATTCTTTTGAAGAGTTGTAGATGTAATGTATCTAATATAATTAGCGTACATCCCATGAAGGCCGCCCAGACGATATAGTGGTTAGGGGAGCCTACTGTGGTACAGAAGGGCCCGGATTCGAATCCCGGAGAAGACATGGATGTTTGTAAATGTATATATGGACGGCCAGCACGTGGGGACACTCTCTATATATAGCGAGCTCAAAATCTTCTCGTGTGGTTTGGTGGTAGGGGACAGAGGTGGAACAACTTCGGACCGCCACCCCCCGGGGTGCGATCCCTCAAAATTGGTCCAACCTCCTTGATGCTCTAGCAACCATTCTTCCATGAAATACATGGACGGAAAAAAAAAAGGAGGGGATAACAAAAACAACAACATCCCATATAGAACGAAAATAATAGATTTTTAACCTATTTCTTCATAAGCTTTGGAGTTCAAATTTTGTGCACGCACTGTTTGCAGATGTCAATTCAATGCGGTAAAGCGGTGTTTTCAAAATTCGATTTAGATGTTCTCTCATTTAATATTACAACGATTTTTCACGTACGTTTTTGTTTAACGAAAAAATCAAAACTCTCAGATATTTATTACCTACACTTTCGGATAAAGTGGTCAAAATCTTTTAAATTAAATTTGCGTAAAATTTGTAATATCGTGTCTGATTTTTAGCGAATTTCCGAAAATAGCTCTATTGTTTGACTCTTTGAACATTAATGATGTTCAAATTTCATCATCTAAAAATGCATCGCTTACAAAATTGAAAATTTTTTTCAGATTATTAAATAAACTCTTCTTCTTCAAAAACAAGAATGACAAAAACAATTAATTGGGCAATTTTCTGCTATTTTTTTCTCTTTTTTTACTTCTTGTACGAAGTAAAGAAAGTATTGTAATCAGGAAAAATTGCGGGTACCATATTGTAAATAAAATATCCATTTTGACCGCTATCGAATGCAATTTAACGATGTTTCTGCGTGACATCTGTAGTTCCGAATCCCGGAGAATGCATGGATGCTTGTAAATGTGTAGTGTCTGTGTGGCATAGGGCACTATTAAATATGGGGAGAGCCGAAAATCCTCTCGAAAGACTGTGGTACGGTAAGAGGGGTTGGAGATCTTTTAGGGTGCACTCCATCAAAATTGGGGGGGGGGGCGGAGCTCAGGAAAATCGTATTGTCACGACAGACGAAATTTTGTTCTCCTGGTCTTCGTGGGCTTGTTCTGATGTTACTGTCTGACAACTGAGATTCACAACAGCAACAACATATGCTTTAAAGACAGGAATTTTGCTTTCCTTTGCAAAATTATGGTGACATACATTGGTGGATCGAATAGATGACACGCATTACGAACCGCGTACTCACTATCACTTCTTGCGTGTTCTGATGTGTTATGTATTTATGCTGAACTGCGCTTTGATTTCATAGCAGAATGCAATTAACGGCATACTGAACATTCCTTGTATTTGTTTAATGACTTCCTTTTCGTGATATTTCCGTTAACTCTTAAATACATAATGTTAATTAAATGTCATTTTCTCCTAGCTAACAAATATTTTCCTTTAGCTGAGAGTCTTCCCGTTTTTGGCGTATACAACGCCATGCATCGGTGAATTTCACAAGTTATTACACTTATCTTTATAAAAATTCTGTCGCTTCGTGTATATTCAGGCCAAATTTGAAGTCATTTTGAACAGTGACTTAAATTGACAGCGTTTTAGAATCGAACTTTAAGGAAATGAAAAAAAGCGAAAGAAATGAAAGCGCTCAGACGTTGCGCTCCAGGAAGCAACAGCCAAAGAGGATATTTGTATTGGGTTGGAGGGAAAGTTCTGTCGTATTTTAAAGAAAACATTTGAATTCATTTATAAAAATATGTGTTTAATATTAATCAATTATATATGCTCCGTTATTTGTTACAACCTGTTGCCCTCTTTCAGGTAACCTGTGAAATCCTGTTTTGTAGAAGTTCTCATCCTTGGAATTAAAATAGTCAGCAACTGCCTTAGAAACACTTTCAAAAGACTTGAATTTTTTTCCTGTTAGATAATTTTGCAGAGACTTGAACAGGTAATAATCAGATGGTGCAATGTCAGGTGAATACTGTGGGTGACTAAGGACTTCCCATCCTAACGCATTCAGTTTTTGTTGTGTCACCATTGCAGTATGCGGGCGAGCGTTATCGTGGTGGAACACTATTCCTTTTCTGGACGCTAATACTGGCCTTTTTTCTTTGATAGCTGCATTCAAATGATCCAGCTGATTGCAGTACAGATCCGCGTTGATGGTTTTTCCCTGTTTCAGCAAGTCGTAGTACACTGGACCTTTCTTGTCCCACCACAAACAAAGCAGTACTTTTTGTTGATGGACACTTGGTTTTGGAACTGTTGCTGATGATGTTCCTGGTTTGCAGTAAGATTTTTTTCTCTTAATATTCTCGTAAAGAATCCACTTTTCATCTCCAGTAACCAGCTTGTCCAAAAAAGGCTCCACATTGTGTCTAATCAGATGTGATGAACACATTCTTACACCATCAGACAAATTCTTTTCCGTTAATTCATGTGGAACCCAAATACTTTGCTTTAACACAAACCCAAGAGATTTAATGTGATCTCGAACAGTTGTATGATGAATGCCAAACTCTTCTGCAATTTCTCGACTTGTTAAATGTGGATTATTTTCAAACATGGATCGCAAAACATAATTATTGATCTTGGATGGTCGTCCATATCGATCACTTTCTTTGAGGCTCAGATTCCCAGAACGAAATTTGCTAAACTATCTTTGACAAGTACGAACATTTACAATATCTTTTCCAAATACCGCACACAAATTTTCACATGCAACCGATGCGTTGCTTCCTTTTTGGAACTCATATAAACTGCAGTGTCATAAATGCACTTTATCTACTGACATGTTTTTCACTTTAAATATCACAAGTAAATGATGAACGGTAAAAAAGGGCACCTTTTATATTATACAGCAGCTAAAAAAACAAAAAAAAATCCGACTGATTCACTAGACAGATTTTTTTTAATTTACAAGAAAAATCACCTGCCTATTTAAAATACGACAGAACTTTCCCTCCAACCCAATACAATAATAATTAAATAACAGAGATTACTAAAAACCGCTTGGAGAAAATAGGTCATTTTGTTCGCGCAAGTCTAAGATAAAAAATATAGCGACCTTAATTTAAATCATAAACCTTAATTTAAATTGCTTGTGGTTAACTTGCGAGGCAAAGTAAAGTTTGAAGTCTTCCAGATTTCAAACACGGAGTTTATTGGACTTCAACTAGTCTAGAAGTTCTTCAACCTGGTAGACTTCAAGTGATCTGAAGCGGGTATGGTTATGCTTCTGTAGCTATTCGAGTGAATTTCAGTTTGAATAAGTTAAATTTCTGAATAGCGTACACTAGAGGGTAAAAGTGCAGGATAAGCATTCTTATATTGTGAATGCGTGTTATTTAAATGAAGATTTATTGGACTGTGTTAAATATTTTGGCTTCAGTCGAGACATTGTCCATTTAATTTAATTTTAAACATTAAAAAAATCATTTTACCATTCTGATGAGACCATTCGTATCGATTTTATACGAGGTAACTGGAAAGTAGTTATCTCGCGTATTTGAAAAGTGGCTTACTAAAGACTAAATTTTAAATCATGTCAAACGTCAAACTTTTTTTCGATTCGATTTCCTGAAACCGTTTCTTTGAAATTCTAAAATTAAGTTCTGAAGTACTACTAATAACATTTTAAATAACTCTGCTATTACTAGGTGTAAATTTTGCCATTCTGTATAGAAATAATCTAAGCAAGATTTTATTTTGTAATAAAAATTATAACGAAAACAATATAAGAAGAAAATAAATAAAAAACATTTAAAGCTTTCAGATATTATACTGCGCCCAAAGCGGTGTTTTTTCATTTACACATACGTACACATTTCGAGAAGATTTGGGTTGACGCTCCTTTGGATTGAAAATATTTAAAAACATCATACCTTCAGAGTTTCCAATAGACATTTTGCGCGCTCGAGGTAAAAATATTTTATTAACTATAGCGTGTTGCCATTGCTGACTTTGAAATTGTTGAGTTTCTTAATAAAAAATTCGTTAAATTAAAAAAAAATATGAAATAGATAATGAAACAGTTTCAAAATTCAAGATTTGGGGGCTTCCAGGCGCCTATTTCGGATATAGGACTACGTTATTCAAAATTTGATAGTCCTAGATATCGTCGTTCTTTCACAATGCGAAAAACATATATGTATTCATGCAGATTCTTCTTATTTAATGCATTTACATATAATATTTGGTGGCAACAATGTGAAAAGTGATACAGCCGTTTATAATGATTCGACGCAAAATGCCGTTTCCAGACTAAAATCCCTTCTGGGCTAACGTCCCTTTGGGCTAAAAATTTAATAGACAAATTTTCCCCAAATTTATACAAATTTTATAATTTTGTAAAATTTCTTAAATTGATTTTTATTGGATATTATTACTAATGTTACTTTTAGAAAAGTTAAATTTGAATTCAATACATATACAGTACAGAATGATTCAAACATAGCTGGCAGAAATGAAAAAGCTTTTATAAGCGACCAAAATAAACAATACCAGATTTTGTAATTCAGTGTGAACGGAATGTATACGGACGTAGGGCACCAACGTAGTACAGAGGGCTAATGCGGAAAAAGTAAAAGTGTTCTGCTAGCAAAAATTGCTATTGCCCGTACGGAGTTCGATCGAAATGCAGCTCTACGCGGAGTCTCTCATTTAACGCGGAGTTCACCAATACGTAATTTATCTGACAGGGTACGCTAAAGCGGTAGAGCTACTTATAGGCTGTAGAAAGAACAATTCCCGTGTGCCACTCTGAAGCAGGTGCCCCGCTTTCGTCCGCAGCTCTATAGACAAAATGCGCATCGGTGAGTTTTTGTTCGTGTAGAGATGCATACCGCTGCAAAGCTGCAGGAGGGATGATGATTTAACCAAAGAAAGTTCAACCTACTGCTTAATAATGCCTTGTAGTACCTCGACTACTCTTTACCGACTACCCTCTACCTCTGGTTTTATGATTTCGCTAGATATTTTTAAATCATTCTATGTCTACCTACTTATGTGTCTAGTGTATCTTGGCTTAAACTCAAGTTGCATGTTTGGCATCATACTTCTTACTTGAGTAAAAGACGAAACACCTTCGCATTTATTAATTATTGTTAATTGAACGGGGGTAGGTCCACTTGAAAAGTCGAACAATTTCCGATCAATAACGACAATTACTTAGTTTATTAATTAATTTTCATTTACAAATTTTCCATTTCTATTTTTCATGATTAAAATTTAAGTTTCTTTTCTAAAAAATATTTTCGAGATTCAAATTCAATGCTTCTGGTTACTTCTTTCAGATACAATTCTACTAACTTTATATTAGGGGATAATATACTCAATATTTAGTAAATATATTATTATATTAATCTGCAGCTATTGCGCAAGTATTAGAAAATTTTATTTAGATTTCAATGAATTTCAATTATATATATATATATATATAGCTTTCTGTCCGTCTTTCTGCATATACACATTTATTTATTTATTTATAAACAAACAGCAAACATAACAAAATATTCATAACACCGTAAAAGAAATCAGAACACAAACAGTCAAATGAATACAAATAGTTGCGTAGTATTCAAAAGTGTATTAATGCGGTAGTAACAGATAAATACACAAACACACACTTTATATATACATTAATTAATATTAGAATTACTAATTTTACAATAAGAATCAGAATATACTTTTTCCGCATTATAACTTTTTCCGCATTGTAAAAATTGTCTTCAAATATACATTTTTGAATCATAATGCGACGCCTTTTTGTTCATATTGCATATAGATACTCAGGAATTTTGGATCACTACGTTTTATAAAAAAGGGGGAATAATGCAAACTTCATTTTTTTAAATAAGTTGTTTAACATCGGTTATTTCAATATAATTCCATAGCAATAAGGAAACTGCAGTTCCCAAATGTTATGAACCAAGTGAGAGCTCTAGATATTGAACCAAAAGGCTAAAAAATATCTTTCATGGCAACAAACTCGATTTTTCCGTTCTAAACGTCTGGAATGGGAGTTATTTAGATGGACCGATAAAACGGAGTGGCTTCTCTTTTGCCGCTTTCTGGACCCCTGTAGCTCCGGTGAATAGAAGTAATCAAGGATAAATATCTCTGGCTCATGACGTCATCAGCAAATCGTTTTGTGAACCCTATGCAATAAACTAGTGAGCTGCTGGCGTTTTGTGCAACGTAAATCTGATTTCCGTTCTGATACTTTTGCAATACAATTTGGAATTATGGTACTATAAGGGAGCTAAATTGAGTCTCACTGTAAAAGTGGAGATTATGTTCCATTCATAAATGGCTAATGATTACAACATTAGTTACTAAATGCGCTATCCGTAAAGTAAGAGTATCTGATTCTTGATTTAGACTCATTAGAACTTCTTTGTACTGTAATCATAATTTTAACATAGTAATTGAAAAAAAAAATGAGAAGAAAACATATTGTTTAACTTTGCAAACAAAGTCAGAATTTAGTCCTACTTTAGTTCACTTTCATATTTTCTGTGCGAAGTACACATTAGTCATTTTTTACTTACTTTTTACGAATTGTATACGAAAATTGGAAACTGAATTTTCAGAAAATGTCTCCACAAGAATATATGCCAATTTTAATTATCAAATATGTAATAAAACTGACGATTTTTAATGTATGAACCGTTTACTTGATAATACTCGTATGCATTATAATTTCACGTGCGTTAACACTAGATAAAATTTTAATATACACTCATGTCCATAAATTAAGGATAATGCAAAATCAAGCAAAGGAAGATATACTCCGTACAACGCCTAGGCATGCTGAGTATCAAATTATCGATCTGATCTTGGGGTTTATTACACCACTCAAAAAGCAATGCTCTCCTAAGTTCCGGTAGACATGTAGGAGGACGATGGCGGGCTGCAACTCGTCGGCCAAGCATGTCCCACACGTGCTCTACTGGATTCAAGTCCGGTGAGAATGCTGGCCAGTCCATACGGGTGATATCCTCCAATTGAAGGCATTCGCTTACGATGCTTGCACGGTGAGGACGGACATTGTCATCCATAAACACAAATTGTGCGCCCATGGCGTCCCGAAACAAACGTACATGTTGTTTCAGAATGACGTCCCTATAGATTTGGCTTGTCGTGGTTCCAATTTGAACATGCAGGTCAGTTCTGGAACCCAGAATAATTCCACCCCAAACGAGCACTCCTGCACCACCGTAACGGTGTCGTTCAATGATGTTTTCTTGGTGGTAACGGGTATCTGGAGCTCTCCATATGAAAGTCCGGCGAGAATCAGATTGCAAGCTAAACCAGGACACGTCGGAAAACATCACACAAGCCCACTGTTGCGGTGTCCACAATGTATGCCCTCTACTCCAGGCTAACCGCAGGCGACAGTGAGTTGCAGTAAGTGGAACGCATCTGACAGGTCTACGAGCATATAGACCAATCTGCCCTAAGCGTTTGTACACGGTCTGACTTGAAATTGTCGTACCAGTGGCTGAAGAGAGCTGATGAGACAGATCTGAGGCTGTGCTCCTCCTGTTTCTTTTGACAGTAACTGCCAAATACCGGTCCTCATTCGGCGTTGTAACTCTGGGATGACCTGTGTTGTAACGTCTACTCACATTACCATCATTTTGGAATCGTTGCCAAAGTCTGGAGATGAACTCTGTGCAATTCCAAATTCTTCTGATACTTCCGGTTGGGTACGCCCACATTCCAGACGGCCGATAATTCTACCGCGTAAAAAATCATCCAAATGCGTCCTTTGTGTCTTAACTATTCGGTTATTGCACTGAAATGCTTATAAAGCGCCTGCGAACAATTTTACTTCTTTGCCTGTATTCCTTATATCCTTCCTCTTACACTCTGGTCATTGTGACGTACCATCGGTGTCATCTGGTTACTTCCTGAAATTTGCATATGGTTCTTGAAGATGTGTGTAGTGATTTTACAGGTGATATATTTATTTTAAAGTTCGATTTCCGCGTGACTCCGAATTATCCTTAATTTATGGACATGAGTGTATCCAGACAAATTTTATTAAAATGTTCACATTGTATTACTTTTTATTTTTCGTTTTATTTTATAACAACTTTCTTTCTTGCAAAGTAATAATCCGATTCTCGTATAACATTATTTTGGCTCCTATTTTTAATGTATTGTGTAAATGGGTGAACCATACAACTAAAATCAATTAAATGTACTTATTGGATTGTGATTTTATATACTTACCTTATTTCTACGTCAAAGTTATCTAAAATGGTAGAAGGGTCTAAGGAATAGATATTTTTATTTGCTTTGCAGTTTGTGGACAGATTCGTATAGGTAAAGCATTATAGAATGCTTAAGACACAGATAAAATGAGTACTCATAGACTGCAACAAGAGTGGTAGACTTCTAGTAAATAATAGTTTTATATGAAAGTTCAGGAAAATTCAAAACGCTCAGCTAGATTTTTTGTACAGGGAGAAATGGATATGAATATTGTTTCAAAGTACCAAAGTAGTTTTTAAGAAAAAGAAGTACTCGAAGTAAATTAGTAGATTTCCTATTTTTAATTAAACAGTTTCTTGTAAGGAAGTTTTGTTCGCTCTGTATTTTTAGAAATATGTTTCAATAATGTTGCGAATTTTAATATGAAATTAATCAATTTAATTAAATCCAATAAATAATGTTCCAGTAATTCTGCGTACCAATAATGTTGCATTTTTGTGTGATGTCGAAACACTCTTTTACAAAAAGAAAACCAGTCATATCTTCTAGTTCCCATTTTGCTGCTGAGAATTATTATTTGAAACTGATTTCTAGAATAAACTGAAAACGAAACAGAATTTTCAACAACGCATCAATGTTTTCATTCGAGAAATAAATAATACAGAAACTTAAAAATTGGATTTAGTGACTTCTTAGTGAAATTGGATTAGTGAGTAATTCTATTCCAGTTAGGTAGAAAAGGTGAGACACAACTGACCGCGTTGCAGAGAAATTGCACTTTCAGATTCGAGGGCAAAAATTTATTTTCTAACTTGCTGTCAGCCTATCAGAATATTTGATTGACTCTTTCACAGCGAAGTCGCCTGAAACGCCTCTGCATTCAGACATCGGTAGGTCGCCCGAACTCCGGAGTCCATTCTCTAACTGATGCTTACCCTTCATCACACGTTGATGCATAGATCACTGGTTTCGGGTGTTGTTGAATGACATGTCAATAATTCTTTTGAAGCAACTAAAAGTAGCTATGCTATTTGTATGCACCTTTCCTCCCCTTTTTTACCCTTGATGCTTGCAATTGCTATCTTGTTCAAAGGGCAACTGCGTACATTTCTTCTTCCTTGGAGAACTCTGAGCGGGTGAAACCTCACAAAGATCTCCAAGGGAGAAGTAATCGTTTCGCTTAAGAAAGTAACTGCTAACGCTGTAACATTCTACTTGGCATGAGGGAAAGAAATCCATTCCAAAAAAATTCCATATATACGGACGTCTCAGATGTTCGAAAGAAACAGATTTTCGCTTCGACCAATGCGAAATAGTTAAAACTAATTATTTTGTTTTATCCACAATTTTAATATAAATACAAACTATGTAAATGATATCCTGCAGTATATTATTTAATTAATATACCAGATATGGATTGGATAACCAACTATGTTTTCTCCCAAGTGCTCTTCGCGACTGTATATTCTTATAGCGTCATTCACTAAGATTTTCAGTACACCATTAAGTCTATGTATTATTGTGACTCCTCATCTGAATATTAGTTCTTGTACATGTTTGTCCTGTTACGAACTCTCAGCAACTACTACGGTATTTCTAGGCACAACTTTGTTAAATTTATACATAAAAAAAACCCACTGTACATTGCTATTTACATCGTATCAAAACCCTTTTCTCCAGCTCTCTGCACACGTTCAGTCATCCCCTTCTCTCTCCCTCTCACTTTTCCGAGGCCCACCAGTCCTTCCGGCCGGTTTCTCGAGGTATTTCCGTCATTTACCCCTTAAGTCCTCACACTTCTCCGCTGAAACAAATTCTTGAAGAAAGTCCGCAGAAAGCTAACTTATATCATGTGTTTTTTTTCTATTGACGTAATACCCAATTATTTCAGTAAAACTACTTGCATCATTTCGGTAAAAATTGGCAGAAATAATATAATTAGCATTTTGTTCTCAGTTTGAAAGATTTGCTTACGGAAACATTCTGAAATATTTTGCATATAGGCATAATGTAATTCATGAAATTACATCGCTGATTATTAAAGCAACGCACACTGGCAAGATTATTATTTCAAATTATAACTATTTCTTGAAATTTAAAATTAATTTTTGTTTAAGTGTTAGTAGCATTTAAAGAGTCAAGCAAAAACATGTTCAATATTTTTTGTTGTCTCATTTTTAATAACATCCGGAATAGAGGTGTATGATTAACAATGGCAGCTTTTCCTTTTCTGGAAATGATAAATTATGGAGCTATTTTACAATTCTTGCAAGCTCATTTATAAATACCCTATTAAAAGCTCTCCAAATGGCCTAAGCGTGTATATATCTGTTAAAAATATTTATTATGATATTTTATATAAAATATTCATTATGATATTAAAATATTTAGTATGCTATTTTTAAGTAGACATATAATATGACAGTATATGCATTTTCAAACATAGAGAGACGCTTAAGTTAGTTTATGTTTTTGAAGAAAAGGAATTAAGGTATAAGTGGGAGGATAATTTTAAAATTATAATCAAGAAATATCATTTACTTATGGCCTGTTTGTTAGCTTTTTGTTTCAGGGCCGAAGCTGTGGCCGCTTAGTGGGTTAATATTCAACTCTTAAGCTCTCAGCTTGGGTGAGAATGAATTTTTCTTGAACATTGATTAATAGATTGTAAGCAAATATTTTCGCCCCTCTCCGAAATAAGTTTTGGAGCTTTAAAACTTCTACTCATCTCAAAAGTTTCGTCAAAAATTTATTTGAATATTACACATTTGAATACTTTTATTGTAAAATTATTTAATTATAATATTTAAGTATTTGTATGTTGATTATGGATAACATCAGTCAGATGCGTGACATAGTTGCATCATTCAACAGCCAATAATGCGTTAGCATGTGATTGAGGTATATATTTTCATTTTAGTCGGTTTCTGGAGAAGTTTCTGTTATCTACCACGGCAGAGTATGTGTTATGCTATTCGCAGTGTATGAGCCATTTCCGAACACACTTCCCAAATTAAATAACAAAAATATTCCCCTCTTTACCTGCTAGTAATTCTGCGTATGTACGAGAACTGTAGTCGGTGAAGAAACTTGTAAAAAGGTTTGTAGCTACTGTAAGAAGACCTTATTTAAACATATACGTAAACAAATGAGTCATTTCACTGTACACTTTTAATTGTCGAAATGCTTTCGAAGATAAAAGTTTGAGGAAAGAAATCTTTTGTTCTCTCATGCAATAAAACTATTAATTTTTAAAGGCAATTAAAATAACTACTCTAACTACATCAATTAAAATCTGTCTCGATTTAAGTCTGACTTCACTGAGACAAATTCTTCTGACAGAAACACGAAAAGAAACTGTCGTCAAATAATTAAATTCCAAGACTTAGCACAGTTTAAGAAGTAAACACTTTAAATTAAAACAAGAAGCCATCTACTGTTTTTTTTTTCCTTTAGCACTAAAAGTTTCTTAATACCACCTCGTTAGAGGAAATTAGAAATAACACTCATTCTAACAACATTTACCTAATAAACAGCTCTGTCGTCAGAAACATTGTGAGTTAAGGGATTCCATTAGAGTCAGCTTTAATTATTCAGAGGACAGTACGGAAGTTAAGAGCTTTAATGGACCAATTTGATTTTAAACCATTTCTCTTCTCTCTCGAGTATTCCTACAATTCCGAAAATGCGTCTGTCCCTTACAAAATCCGTCTAATTTTACGCCACGTTAATTGGCCGGACTTCGAGCGACTCTGGTCACTTATTAAGGGGGTGACGGATTGTCTACGTTACACATCGGAGCAGCTTAGGTATGCGAACCTGTATACATTCTGCACACTGAATTTAGCTTATACCTGACTCTGAAAGCTCTGGATATCGGTCACGATTGCATGCTTAGATTGAAAGGATATTAAATGTCACGGTTTAAATATATCTGGTGTTTATGAAGTATTTCTCTGTTAAATTTGGAACTATTAAATGTATCTGATATGTATATGTATATATATATATATATATTCGAAGTACTTCTGTATTAAATCTGAAGTCTACCAAAATAGCAGTATAATTAGGCCGTATGCTAGAATAATTTTACTTCCTGCATCTTATGAAGCGTTAGTTGGTTATTTTAATAAAGTAAAATATATCTACAATGATTTTTCATGTTATAGTAGAGAAGTCATGTAATAATATGTTAACTAAATTGGATTAAGACGCAGAATCAGAAGAACCGTGTAGCGAATATTCGCCGTGTTCTTGTAAGTAAGATTTCCAAAGAAGGGTTACATTAGCCTTTACTCCAATTCAAACTAAATGAAGAGATGGCCACTTCTCGGGCTTACTATAAACTAATGCTAAAATAAACCACCCGAAGCTGCATGGAATTAACAAACAGAGTTAACCCTTATTTTAGATCACCGGCGTATACAAGCCGGCACGTAAAAATACGACTGAACAATACTAGGAATAGTGGCAAAAATGTGGCTGGAAGGCAGAAGATGCTCTCCTAAAGT
>KK120493.1:1126683-1140234 GCA_000611955.2 Stegodyphus mimosarum | reverse complement strand
CTCTTTCATACTCTTCGTTTTGAAGTGGTCCAGACTTTAGCTTATATACTCGTTTCTACCTCATTTACATAAATCATAATCCTGAAAACGAATTCTGGCAGGGAAACGTAGGTGGGAAACGAGAAAGTAAGAGAAATGCTTGTTTCAATATAAAAATAACTATTAAAAAGATAAACCCTACGGTCACACAGCTTCGTTGTTCAAATTATTCAAAAATGTATCAATAATAAGGAAATTATTTAAGCGTATCAAATCTAGATATTTTATACTTTTTTTAAAACAAATGTGATAATTTTCACTCCAGTGACAACACCTAGGACAGTTTAATTGAATAATTTTTTGAGAAAAATGGGACAAAAAATTTTAAAAAAGTCTTACAGAAAAATATGTAACTGTGTTAAAGGAAAAATATTTCAAAATATTGCCTAAAGCATGAGTTCATTGCGTAAATTTATTATTAGCAACATATTTTCAATATCACCTGTTGCCATCTTCTGTTTTAGAGAGAGTAATGCATTCGTATTCTGTGAATCAGTCTCAATGAGGTGCAAGCAATTCGAAAATATGTCTCGTAACCACTGATGCACTGTTTACAATGCATGACAGCCTGCGAAAGAAAAGCGTTGTATCCTGTGATCATCACGTGAAGTCGTTATCTCCGATGTATCTCATAACTTACGAATAAAGTAAATTTCTGTATTATGAGGGTAATAACCAGAAGGGTAAAAAAATTATAAAAATTTCTAATGGTTGTCTTATTTATTTATCTCTCTATAATTTGGATTCCCGTTCCGTTGAATGAGAAATACTGTTTTTTTTTTTTTTTTTATTTAAAAAAAATAGGAATCCTCGAAAAGTAAGAAAAAAGCAAAATTGTAAGAAAAACATCACTTTTCAATAATACAATGAAAACATTCATAAGGGAAAAAAGTAATTAAATACAAAGTATGAAAATGTATAAAGAAATTATTTACAATGTTTAAAATAAAAATCAACAAAATAATTGAAAGCTCGGTAGGCCGAAGCTGAAGATACCAAATCATAACATTTCGGCGGCCAATCTATTCCAATTAATTTTAATCTACATTTCAATAGATTTCTTGCTTTATCAAGCAATGGGCAGTCATAAAGCAGGTGGAAAACACTTTGCTGAACGCCAAGATTGCAATAACACAAATTGGAAGACGTCAGCTTAAACCGTTCAAGATAGACATTGAACTTACCATGTCCAGACAAAAATTGAGTAACTTTAAAATTGAGCAACAAATCCTTACTTTTCAGTCTATCAAAAATAGTTGGGAAGAATGTTTTTGTAACACATCCCTTATCAGAAGAGATGTAATCACAGTTCCACCGCTCAATCATTTTAACCTTGAATGTTTTTTTGAAATAAGATTTTGGAATATTTACATCAACATTAATATCCTTTTTAGTTGCATTCTTAGCAAGCCAATCAGCTCTCTCGTTTCCATAATTGCCCGAATGACCACGGACAAATGTAAAAAACACTGAAATACCCTTCTTCTCCAGATCTCCAAGAGACTGCTGTATATTAACAATAATATCATTACATGAAAAGATATTTTTAAGAGACTCCAGGGAAGAGAGTGAATCCGTACAAATTAAGTAGCTGGAACTACGTCCATCCTGGCTAATTATCCATTTAATTGCAAAATTAATACACAGAAGCTCAGAAGTATATACAGTACATTCATTTCTTATGCGAAATTGGTGATACTCAATTTCAATATCATCTTCAAAAATAACGTAAGCAAAACCAACTTTATCATCAATCCTACTACCATCCGTATACAACACAAGTGAGAATGAATTTACATCAGTGTCCATACTATCTAGAATATGTATTGGTTGTCTTACGGAAGGATGTGGAAGAACAGACAAAGGCAATAAACGATCAAAATGAGAATTGGAGCAGTTTGCAAGACTATTCTTGTAATCTATAAAAGTCAAAATAAACAAATCCAGCGGTGGAAATCCGGCAAGAGAGAAAACAGCATTGTAACTAATAGTTTGATAACCCTTTATAACTCGCAGTAAAATTCGTCTTTGAACTCGAAGCAGGCATTTAGAGTTAATTTTCTTTTTTAGAGACAGTCCCCAAGCTCTACATCCATATGAAATAAAGGGAACAATGCCTTGTTTATAAATAATTGCGCTAACATTCGATTTAACACCAAAACTATTACATGCAATTCGATTTAGCCCACGCTGAAGTCTCTCACATTTATTAGAAATGTAGGAAATATGCTTTTTCCAGTTAAATTTGCTGTCCAACAAAACACCTAAATATTTAATTTCATTCACCCTCTCTAGGGGATTATCATTTAAAAACAGTTGATATCCTTCATAAGTAGTATTTTTTCTATCAATAAACATGGTCTTGGATTTTGCATGATTAAAGTTTAATTTAAAATCTATTGACCAATGATAAATGAAATCTAAAACATCTTGAGCTAGACGAAAAGCTTTTTGCATTTCTTTTTCTTGAATACAAATCAACAAATCATCTGCAAAGGCAATGACTTCACAACTGAAGAGATCAGAGAGTTTCTGTAAGAGATCATTCATAATAATAATCCAAAACTTGGGACCAGAAACAGAGCCTTGTGGACATCCTCTCTGAGGTTGACGAACACTTGAGGTGCCACCCAGAAAAAGCTCAACCGTCCTGTCTTTCAACAAATCAGAAACAACATTAAACACATTATGAGGTATTTTCATTTTTTTTAGCAAATTAAGAATAGCAGGCCACCATGCATTATCGAAAGCGCCTTCAATATCAAGAAAATTTAAAATAGTGTACAAACCTCTCGTCCTGCCCCTCTGTACAATGTTGCTAAGACGCAGAAGTGCATCCTCAGTACATTTTTGAGCAATGAAACCATATTGGTTAGGACTAAGAATGTTTTCTTTATGTAAATGCCAAGTAATTCTATTAGTAATTAGTTTTTCAAAACATTTGCCCAAAGAAGAAAGAAGACAGATACACCTGAGATTATTCACATGCGGAACACTAAAAGTTTGTTTCTTGGGTATCACAATAACAAGAGCATTCTTCCAAGTTCGTGGAAAGGCACCAAGATTCAAACATATATTGAATAATCTATAAAAAACTGCAGGAAAGAGCCGATGAAAGTATCTTATAATTTCATTGGGAATAGAATCCGGGCCAGGAGCCCTGCCAAGCCTTAGATTTCGAATTACACCATCAACCTCGGCCTGCGAAAAAGGAGGATCAATCTGAGACGCATATTCACTGCGAGCAGATGAGCGCCACTGAGTATGAAAGTCATTATCAAACCTCACACAATCAGGAGGAAATGCTTTATCAAGAACAGCGTCAATAGTTTCCTCCAAGGAAGACGTAAAGTTACCGTTTGGAAGCCGAAGGCCCGAGATCTCAATTTTCCTCATAAAATTTTCTTTAATACCATAAGTGTAAATTTTTTTCCACACATTCTCATTATTGATATCCGAAAGAAACTTCCTCCAAGACTCTAATTTGGCGTCAAGAAGCATTTCATTGTATTTTTTCCTTAAATCAAGGTATTTCCGCTTATACAAGTCCCGTATATCAATGCTAGTAGTTCTCTGGAACCTCCGTCTAGCAGCGTTGACTCTCTTTCTCATAATGGAAATTTCCAACGACCACCAAGGTACTTTTCGTATACCAGTCCTTCTAGTAGGCATAGATTTAATACATGCCCGAAAAATAACTGAAGTTATAAAATCCACACTAACATCAAGTGAGTCAGTATTTCTGCAAGAATCCAAAATATTATTGATCAAGGATATGTACTGTGAACAGTATTTTTCAAAATATCCCCAGTTTGCTTTTTTTGTATTAAATAAAATTCTATTGACAGCAATAAAAGAAGCAGTAGAAATAGACAAGTCGAATTCAATCATTGCATGGTCTGACAATGTTTCACAGTCCGAGAGACACCAGCGGGTAACATTTGCTAGCAAATCAGCACCAATAATTGTGACGTCTATATAGCTTGATCCCTGTTCCGAACAAAAGGTAGGGCCGCAGTCCTCATTGATCACATATAAATTATAGGAGCTGACAAAATCTCCAAGCTTGTTTCCTCGAGCATCACTGTAAGGACTAAACCATAGTTCAGACTTACTGTTGGAATCCATACCCCAAATAAGCTTTACAAGATCCCTAGCCTGGAAGACCCGACTTATTTTCTGTAAATCAAAGTCAATACATCGGGAAGGCTCAAAGTAGTATGAAAATAAAAAATATTTTGTATCTTTAAAAATAATGTCCAGAGTCACCATATTATAATCCAAGAATCTTAAATCCAAAAACGTAGGCAGAAATCCGGCTCGAACAACAATAGCAGCCTTTATGACCTCTGCATTAAAATCATAATATAACCTAAAGGAACTTGGAAAGCCAGGCAAAAGACCATGATAAAAGTAAGGCTCTTGAATGAAAGCAACAGAAACATTATTTACCTCCATATTCAAAACAAGTTGCTGAGTTGCAGCCTTACATCTATGTAAATTAATTTGAACAAATTTTAAAACAGAATTATGACCATTATCCATAATTTGTTCTTGATATATTTTGACTTCTTATAAATTCATGACAAGAGCAACTTTCAGAAAAAGGCAAATGGCTTACGTTTAATTTTTTTTTCTCATCTTTTATCTTTTGATTGCGTCTAATGCAATTAATACAGACTTTCAAATTCTTATGTGGACAATTTTTACTTTCATGTTCACGTGCACAGAAATAACAAGCGCGGAGGTTTTTACAATGTTCAGCACGATGATTATATCCTAAACAGTTAAAGCACCGATTAATCACAACAAAATCATCCACAATACAAATACTCCAAGAAACTTTTAATCTACATTCCTGTAAAACACCTCTACGCACGTCTGGATGCACCTCAACTACTAAATGTCTCGTATTTTGAAATTTCCTTAACGTAAATCATTAGGGACATTAGGGACGTAACATTAGGGACATTTTTTATTAAGATCGTGGGATTCCTTCGTCTCGAAGGAAAGGCAGTTAATTCTGGTGATTTTACTTGAATTTCAGATTGTATACTTTTTAAGTCATTTTCAGAGGGGCATTCTATCAACACCTTGCCATTTCCAATATTTTTTAGATTGAGTATACCCACTTTTTTCTCTACAGGATTAATTTGTAATTTAAGAATCTTTTTAATATCCTCTGACGAACGGTTTTCCGATGAAATAACAAGACCACAGCTTAAAGAATTTTGTTTCACATTGTCCACAGGAGATGGCAGCACAGCACTAGCATACGTTGGTTTTACAAAAATGTCTTTAAGACTTTCCTTACAAGCTTCACGGTAACCCAACGACTTAATACGTTCAAAATTCTTAGTAATCAAACACTTTAACTCACACATTGCATGCCTTGCCTCTTCACGAACATTCTGGTTCATATTACACTTTGACTCAATAGCCGTTTCAAGTTTATCATAGCAACATTTAAGCGCACTATAAAACGCATCATCGTTCTCTTCGTCCATTCTGGCGTTGCCTTACCCCGTGACACTACTCAAGGATATAAACAAATCGCCGTGCTAGGCTTAACTGTACCGAAATCTTGCAAGAGCCATAAAGTTAACAGTACTTCTTTCAACTTGAAACAATTTACACAAACATAAAGCAGAGCACTTGCACAATTAAAATAATACACAGTAAATAATTTACACGCATTAATTACCGCAAAATCAAGCAGAAAATCAGAGCTCAAAAAAACACACACAGCAATGGCGCGAGCATGCGCAGTCTCCTGAGAAATACTGTTGGGAGTAATATTTTTCTGTGAATATTTATTTACAGAGTAAGATGTCTTTTTGCACTCGAATAATTAATTTTTTGGAAATTAGTTGCTTCACATTTGACATATCGTAAAATATTGCAGCAAACATGTCGCTGTATAAAGCAGTTCATCAAAATTGAGAAATATATATGAATTTCTCATGTGCATGCAAATAGGGATTAATCTTTATACAGCTTTCTTGAAACATCATAAAGGCAAAATTATATATATATATATATATATATATATATTATATATATATGTATGTATATATATTTTCAAAATTAAAAAAAAAGACCTATTGGATATCTAACAACAAATGTAAGAAGTAAAACAGAGTTCTTAAAAATTAACCTTACAATGCATGTAGTTGACATTTGGTAACGTACTCATGTTAATCAAATCAAAACACAAATTTAGCTTACCATATGGTGTAACCAATTGGATAGATACTATTTACGTATATAGTGTTGAAAGTTTCAGTGTGGTGGCACTAGTAACGGTGTAACGGTCTTTACTGTAAGGGTGTGGACCTCATTTGTGTTCACGAATTCCTGATTTTGTGCTTGTTGTTATTTTGATGTATTCAAAGTTTAAAAATTGTTTGAACAAGTTTATAAGGTATGTATTATTACATAAAATTGTTATTACACATTTGCGTATCATATTTTTTGTAAGAGTTAATTTGTAAAAGTTAATAACATTTTTTCAAAAATTGGAATAAAAACTTCGTTAAGATTTTTTTTAGTATTTTTCATATTTTATTTGATATGAATTCTAATGTATTTTTTACTTTAAAAATAAAAATACATGCACTTAAGGGTTTAACACGTTTTCCCTCCTTTATATAATACTTTTGAGGTCTGAACTAAAGAGAAAAGGTATTTTAATACCATCAGTAATAAATATATTCATTCTGTTAATATCAATACAAAACTATGGCAAGGAAACGCTAATACTGTGACACTATTTTACTCTTAAAAGTAAATGCAGATTCAGCTTTCAATACAAAATACCTAATGATTCTTTAAGATAATAGCGATGTACGGTCTCGAATGATCGGCTCGAGATCATGTATCAAATTCCCTGCAAAGACATATATCTTCGCATTTACGCGCATTTATTTTCGTGTAGTCCTTCTGCGATTAAATTTCAAGTATATGGACATAATTATTACAACATTTAATATATTTCTTTAAATTTTACGTGAGCTACTGCTATGAACATTTTTGAAAAGATTGATGATCAAGAAGATAAAGTATTTTATTTCGTCACGCATATGCAAGTCTTTGTTACTTTCTTTTCTTTTCTTTTTTCATCTGTAGTACACCAGCGGCCAAGAGGTAAATCGCTGAACACTGGTAGTTCTGACCTGAGTTTGATTCGAAGAGAACGGGCTCGCTGGATGGGCGTTTTCATAATTTTCCACACGTGTAACGAGTATGCGAGACAGTACCTGCAAGCCTGCATTTTGTATCTCCACATCATTTACAATCATTATCGTATAAAGGCAACCTTTGAAGGGATTTTCTCAACCGGTTTTTCGTCCTTCTGCGCTTGGAGTTTGGAGGTGAAGGACGGGCGTTTTCGCCCCGCTCCTTCTTCTGCCGCCATGCTGATGCCATGATGTTATTTTTTCTCCTGAAGTCATGTTTTAAGCCATGCGAAATTTCGTCAAGGTATCGACATGTACATAGACGAGCAATACAACTGTAAGATTCTTTCAAAATCCTGATTATTGAAGATAACCGCTATATATACTTATATATATATATATATATCACAAGTATATAGTTGTGAGAGAGATAAACACGAATTATAGTTTCACTAAAGTTCTATTTCTTCGACCACGTGGTTCATCGGATGAATGTTTGCGTTAACGAGTTTTACTATCATTTCAAATAAATGGTTATAATCACCGGCAGAACTGGTACTCTTACGGATTTGCGTTCTCAGGACCTTTTTTCTGAACGGATGCTTACAGATTATTTTGTGTCGATAGTAGTGAGGCCATCTAACTCATGTCACGTGTAAAGTTTTTTTTTTTTTTTGTATATCTGTTTAAGACAATGTGTATTCATCAGCGAGTATGGGTTTGTTAATCTAGCTAATTCTTATTTGTGTTCCACTGATATTTATTCAAGACAATAATCATGCTTGTAAACAAGAAATAAAATTCATGTCACGTGTGAATTATAGGTTGTCATCACTCTGCATCTGGCTTTTCTAGTTCTGGGTAAGTTGTTTAATTAATGTTTCTATGCTAGGTCACATATCTCATCTTGCATGCATAAGTTTTTTTATGGGGTATTGTGTTCGCCACGTAATATTAGGTAACCAGTTTTCCATTACATTTCAGTGCTCTTACTTTATTATCACAATCACACTTCATTTTAACAGAAATTAAGACCTTTTACCTTCTGGAAAGATTACTATTTTATTAAATGAGACGATGTAAGGATAGATGTTCTTAGTTGACATTTATTTCAACATATGTAAGATTTTAGTTTAAACTAACAAAGTTTTATGTTAATTTCTCTTTCCAGTGAACTCTTATTTCAACTTCGTTAGAATGAGCACCCAATTCAGCTTTATGCTAATTCGAGGTGGAGCCAAGTTTTGTATTTAAAGGTTAGCAAGGAATTTCTCATCTTGCATGCATAAGTTTTTTTATGGGGTATTGTGTTCGCCACGTAATATTAGGTAACCAGTTTTCCATTACATTTCAGTGCTCTTTCTTTATTATCACAATCACACTGAGTGAGAGAGCTTTTAGTCTCAGATCACTTCGGCTCTGTTCGACGTTCGCCTGACCAGCTAGTATTTCAATTCTAAGCCTTAGACCTGTTATTCTATTACTTATTGAAGTAATCTAAGTGCGTTAGTATTAGCCAAATCTTGCTACGCACCATTGATAGTTTAGCATAGATGCCAACCTCGCGTTTAAAGCGCTGAGAGCAACGACTACTTAATTTTCTACTCAACTTTATTTTTTAAATTATTTGATTGTTCAGTTTAGACCCAAGTGCGGTCATTATTTTCTGTTATCCTTTCGAGTTGGGAAGTGGCTGTAAATAGTGGTTTAATCAAAGGGTATTTTAAACCCTTCTTAGGTGCAATTATTCTACCACTTACACAGAACATAACTGCATTCAGCTCCCTTTGCGAGACCAGGACTTTGACACTGTTACGACAATGTTCGCCAAAAGTATGCACAGAACACTCAGTCCTGATACATATGATAAAATACTTCTTTTATTATCAGCAACCTGTTTTCACACTGAAAATATAAACTGTTCACGGTGAATATTATTAGCACAAACTGATTGCATAACTCAGTTCCTTTTGAGTTTAGTTTAGATAATTTAGGAGTGAATAAAATGAAGATTGTTCAATGTTTTTTTTCTTTATTTTCTAAATTAAAAAACACAAAGAATTTCCCCTTACAACAAAGTATATCATGGCACCTATGAAACACAATACAAAATAATAAACAGTAAAGAAAAATGGAAAACAAAATATGAAGGATTACAAAAATTTACAATAAATTGGCAAAGCCAGTTAAAGCCAACCTTCTCAGAGATAATCTGATAAAAATCTGGCGGCTAGAAATTGGCTTCATGAAATTTCGTTTTGACATTCTTATCTCGTTAAAATTTAATACATGCATACATACATAATTACATATGTATGAAATCAATTAGGCAAAGCAAAATCACAAATTAGCAAAAGCCCCTTATTCCCTGAATCAGTCATGAATTAAAATGATTTCTGTAATATTAAAATATTTTAAGTCTCAAACAGATGTAATTTCAACTGATTCAGCTAAAATTCAGCCACAATGCAAAGTGCAAAGTACAGTTTTCCAGTTGAAAGGTAGTTTTTTAATGTAGCTTAGACATGGTAAAATGAATAAAATTTATTTTTAAAGAAAGTCATTTAGTTTATATTTCTTGAAGTTTCACACATGCGGCGTTTTTTCCCTCCTTTTGCTAAAGACTAGATTGAGGTTCTTTGGTACTTATTTTATTATTCAAGGATCGCAAGATTTTGAAAGAATATCACAGGTCGTTTGACTTGTTAATAGCAAGTAATTTCAATAAATGTTAGATAAGCAGTATTCGCCATTAAATTCGAACTTGAGCAGTTCAAATATGATTTCTCTCTAGAAATTCGTATACCCGTAATTTATTGCTTATTCAAAGTATCTCGACAAGGTTTTAACGCCAGCGATATACATTTTCTACCCAAATTCCATTCTAATGAGACTAACGTTTGATATTGCTGTTCAGATCCTTAATCTAAACAACCTTCGTTCTATTCTACTCATATTATTATCCTCTCGCACTTGACCTGCACTTTAAGATATTAAGAGAACAGTTTTGTTGAGGGAGGAATGATGACATTAGGAGGGGGGTACTCTAACGATCGAGCATCACTCGAAGTAATAACTGTCGCTCGAAGTGCGTTGGGAATTGACATCAATATACTTTTAAGCACAGAGATCAGTACGGGACGTAATATCCGGTGATGAAGGTGAATTCGCGTTTAACAATTTCTAAATTTAAAACGAATCGGGCAACATTCTTCATTTCAAGTTCTAAGCTATACTCAGCGGTTGTTAAAGTGATTGATGGAGGAGTAGGATTCGAGAAATGTTTACTTTGATCGATAATGCGCGGTATTTCATCTTTGGGAAGATGATGGCTATAGAATGGTTCTGGAAAGTAATGTTGCATAAATTATCTTAATTGCACTTTCTCCTATAGATTCATAGCGTATTTCTAACCATAAACCATTCAATGAAGCATCTATTAACAATAAATCTACCTATCCACTGTACTACATAACCATATTTTGTTATTGAAAATGTTAAGAAAAGAGATAAGCTTTCAGAACTATAATTATATGAGCATATAGAAATAGGTATATACGTGTATATGCGCGTACAGTATTCTAACGTACATATACGCATATAGAAAATGTACATCGCCTTCAACACAAACCTATATTTTTCGTTATGTCAATCAAAAATTATAATTAAGCGTGACTCTGATTAAAATATCAAGTTAGGATAATTATTAGAACACAAATTTTGTTAAATACTTACGCTGCATTTATTATTTTGGTATTCTCCGATTCATTTAAGTTCAAAATATTTTTGTGGTTAAGTTGAAAATAAATACCAAAATGCGATGATGTAAAATTATAGAAATCTTTCGAAATTAAAGGGAACTTTGCCTTAACAATTATGTAAACAGTTATCTCCAAATTTAGACAAAATTTATATAGAATGCACAAACTCACATACACGTTTCCCAGGGCGCACATTTCCGCGACTGTGGTCACACTCACATGCACGATCAATTATACGCTTGTAGAAAATACAATAATCACGCTTGGCTTGTACCTTGACGGTCTGTTAGTAGGAAAAGTAGAACGTAAAATATAGCATATTCACAAAATATAAATGTATTTATCAAGAGAAAATGCGATAAGCAAAATTGTTTCTATTAAAATGTGCAACTTTATATAATATCCCAGTACCTATGATTTTTATAAATTTTTATTTTCGTAATGGCAGGCACTCAGGGAAAATAATGCAATAAATGTTAGCGTTCTATGCAGCAGGATTTCGTTCAAGGACTTCGACATTTTATCTAAATTAATTATTCAAGTACCGACCAAATAAGATGCAGAATAAATTTCAGATGATCATAATATATGTTTTCATGAGAAAGATAGATGTTAACATAAAAAATCAGATTTAGTATTACTTACAGCTCAAACATTCGTGTATAGAGGCAGGTACAGTTAATATTATTTTTTAACCAAATATGATAAGTTCAGGAAATAATAAATTAACGAGAATACTTTTGTGAAATTTCTGCATGCGTTTAATGCAAGCTATTTCATTATAAAAGGATAGCTAAAGCATAAAGCTCTTTTTATTAGTGTTTGCCATCTTCTTATACCCTAAATACATATATCCAAGTTAAATGCCGAAGTTTGAGATTTCACTTCCATTTTGGTCAATCTTCGTCCGACTGACAGTTTTGTATACTAATAATAGATTTAATAATAGATTTATTTCCCAGATCTAGCGTATGAATTTTACAAGCTTGTGCTGTTTCCGGGAGAGGAAAACCACTTTCAGATTTAACGAAGCGTAGTCTGACTCATAAAGCAAGGCACTTACCGACGAGAGTACAAAATTATATTAATTTCCTTTTCAAATCTCTCGTTTAAGAATTCAGAAAATCAGCCAGTAAATGAAAGAAAATTGAATTTATCTATGATTTTTTTATCAGTAGCTGCAATTTGTTAGAAAATATTTAGTGTTTCAAATCCCTTGGTTTTGCAGAGTTGTCTATTCCATATCCTTAATTCCAGAGCTTTATCTGCCTGAATTACAAAAACAGTCGGTTTTAACGGCATTACAGATTCCTCAAGCACAACGCAAAGCGCAACCCATATATCACTTTTTAAATATTTATTTTTCATTTTTCGAGTTTCAAAATTAATTTTTTTGTTTCAAAATACATAACCTTTTCAAAATATTAATCTCTTTTAAAATAATTTTTACAGATACATGTAAGAAGTTTCGGAAAATAAGTTCTTGAAACTAAGCAATTTGACGGATGTGTAATACTGGTAATGTCCTGAGCGTTTTACAGAAATCCACTCAAAGAATTATTGCTTGTCTCCTTTCTATACACCACTCACCATCGCAAAATTCCTCCCCCCCCAAATTCCAAAACAAAGTCTGATGTGGTCACTACATGGCTTCCTTGTATGGCCTATTATATTAAACGCATTTTTTTGCAGCACGTCATGTTAAGTTATATCCGCGAATTATTCTAATCGGTCAATGAAGGCAAGTTGAAATGATCCAAAATTGAAAATTTTGAAATTAAATATCCCATTCAATTTTTTCGTACCTCAGTCAAACTTCCTTTTTAATTTTTTTATTATTACGAGTATAAAACATTTCCTAATATAAATATAGGATCCGGGCGATTATATCAAAAGTTAAATTTTCTTATTTGTCAAAATTACTTTTTTTTTAATTTGTAAATTGCCAAAACACGAATATTTTCAGATTTGGAATATTTCTGCAATTGCAAGTATATGACTGCAACCAATGATTGAGAAAATAAAGGCTGGGTAAGAAGATTTGAGCTGCGTAAGGGCGTGGGTATATATATATATATATATATATATATATGTAATAATAAAATGCAAGGAAAAGACGGAGCAGCGTCCATGCATAATAGCTATATAAAATAAAGAAACTTGCTGTCGAGGCGGTTTTAATTCCATTTTTATTTTCCAGTTGATTCATGTTCGTGGCCACACCACTTGGCACTCTAGTCGTGCCTATTCAAGAACATTTTCATTTTGGAAAGTATTGCAATAGGAAGCGCGCACAACGAAATAGCGAACAAGCAGTGAAGAGAGAGCAACTGAAGTGCTTAAGTTAGCCAATATGGAAGCACACGAAGATCAAAGTTTTGGTTTGAGTTGAAAGTTTCAGTTTCCAATTATTACGTCATCAGCGCTCCGCAGGCCATGCAAAATGGAATGAGCTAGAAATGACGCAGTCCAGAGAATTTATTACGATTTTTAAAACAGAGAGAGAGAATTAAAGGGAATTAGGGGTTAATTTAAATTATAATTTTGATTTACATATTTTTTATCTTACATAT
>KK120493.1:1114630-1126668 GCA_000611955.2 Stegodyphus mimosarum | reverse complement strand
TACATGTTTGGTACTGTCAACTGAAAATGAAAGGGTGAAGTGCACTTAGATGTTATAGCAGACCCATACACACAAATTTCAAGTTTTTATGTCTAACCGTTTTTGAGTTATGCGAGATACATACATACGTACGTGAGTAGATACGTTATAAATATCACTTTTGAATCCCTTTTAAATCAATTTTAAAATGTTTTCGAAAAAAGGGTCAAAGTGTACGCACAGAAATCAGGCAAAACATATCGTCCAAATGGATTTGGTAGCGGTCAAAATAAATATTTCCATTGAAATATGATAGCCGAAATTTTTCGCGAATACAGTACTTTCTTTACTTCGTACAACGAATTTAAATTCTTAAAGCGTTTTATAAGTTTTTTAAGAGGTGTTTTTCTCATATTGAAAATAGCTCTTCAATGTCCTTTCTATTTTTTGCCTCAGTTAAGATAAAATATGGAATTTTCATGCTATCATGCTTTCTTGCTATTAACATTTTTAACCAGTTATTTAATACAGGAATTTTTTTCTCGCCCCATGAATATCTTCGAGAAATTTTGGATTCGATCGTCTTTTAATGCTCAACTTCCAAAGTAGAAAAAAAGAAAAAAAACTGGTATTTGAGTAAAATAATCATGTATTTCTGTGGAATTATCTCTAAGATACAACACAATCATCTAGAGGCATATTTTTGTTTCCCTGTTAGTCTGACCAGTCAGTAGATAAACACCGTTTACAGCATGTGTCTCATGTATTCACACTGCGGGTGTGATGAAATGTTTAATGAAACTGTTTATCTCTGACAGGTAACTCCTTTTTACAAAAGAAAGATTTTGTTGAGTAGAGACGTTCTTTACTCAATCAACAGCCTTCTATTTTACTCGAAGAGGTAGTAGAGTGCCAACCGCTTTCACAGGTATCACACAGAAAAAAAGAAAGGGCACTTTTTGTTTTTCTACATTTGCATATGAACTACTCGTCCCCTTAAAGACATAAGTACAAAGCCCTGCGGCGTTCCTCTGTGTTCATGTGAGCAACGAAGAAAAAAAAAAGGCGGTTGAAAACCCGAATTTACAACTCGAAGCACGACAATTCTGAACTCGTTTTGAGCAAAGTCTGAATATAGTAGTTTAAGAAATGACTAGTAAATAGTTCACTTTCCTGATTTTTTGGGGGGGATTAATAGTATGTTTCAGAGATGAAATTTCAGATTGTTATAGAACCAGAAGTGTTAGTAATTTCGATCCTCATTATTTTGTTTGCATTACCTTTGTGATCGTATCACTTTTCAGATAAAAGGATCTTGCACCAAATATTATAGTCATGCATAACTTTGAAAGAAATAATGTAATTAAAAGTATAATAAACAAAATGAACGGCATGACTAAACCCTTTAACGAGAAATCTAAAGATATGCTGCCTTTAAATATTTTTTGGATTTCACTGTTGAATTTTATGTGACGTAAGAGGAAAGAAAGTGATAAATAAAATTAAAAGGACAAAAAATAAAAAAAAGACAAAAACAAATTGTGTAAGTCATCTTGTTAAGAAAACTGAATACTGGTGTAATGAAGTAAGAAAAATAGGGAAAAAAGATTGATGACGGCCTTTAACACTATTGGAAATAAGCTTATTTTAAATATTTTGTGACTTTACTATTGATTTTTATGTACCGTAATTGTGAAGAAAATGATGCTTAATAATAAAATTAAAAAGACAAAAAAAGTTTAGTGATGAACAGTAATAAAGTTAAAAAGGCAGAAAATGGTTATTTAGATCGTCTTCTTAATAATCCTGAGCATTTATATGACTAGCTGAGAAAAGACTTAAAACATTAGAAACAATTATGGTTACACTCTATCGAGATTCCTAAAAATGTGCTGCTGTAAAAAAAATTGGAATTTTAAGTTAATCATCAAGATTCAAATTTATTCCTATTTATATAATTTATATCGGAACTCAAAATGTCGCATTGTTGTTAATGCTGTTTTGAAATGCTTTATCCTCCAGATATTTTTTACATCGAGAATACCGAATATATTGCATTGATATAATTTTTCATACTGTTAAAAAATATGAACATGCAGCCATTTACAGCAACTATAATTGAAAACCAGAAATTTAATTTGCAAAATAATCTCATGTAATTACTTTACATGGTATTTTAATCAAAATTAAATACTTTGTATATGAGATATTTTTTTATTATTAATTGCTAATTTCTTGCACACACTCATATATGATAGAATGCTCTCGAATAAAATAATCAATAAACAGTTTCAACTGAATACACAGGCATGCAGAAATAGCAGTAAAAAAATTTAAATTTAAATGTTATGATGACCCCAGACTTTATAAAGCAGCTGTTCATTTCAGATTAAAAATCGCACTGTGGAAAACTATTAATTTTAATAGCAAAAACATCACATTGCTGAGTTGTTATTACACTTTTAATAGCAGCCTAAAATCCCGATCATCAGCAATTTTATTACCTAGGGATATTATTATTTAGAGATATTACCTTCATTCGGTGCAATTACTCCGTAAAAGTACATCACACTTCTTTCTAAATGGAAATTAATATATCAATATTGACATCTCAGCATAACTAAATAAATGGAAAACAACTTCTAAAATGTCGATAAACGTTCAGAACAGCTTTGCACGCACATTTGATGATGCAGCAAATATTTTCTCATGGCTTTACTTTCCCTATTAATAGTTCAATAAAATTTATGATTCAATTTCGAATTTACGGTTAATTTAATGCTTATTTTAGCGCCACATTCTTTTTCATATACTTCAATAAAAACATGTCCAAAAAAGGAAAAGAATATATATATATATATATAGAGAGAGAGAGAGAGAGAGAGAACCCCTTAATCTCACATTTTTTTCCCCTCGGCGAACTTAAAAGTAGAAATAAAGGAGGAGAGTTGTTCTATACAGCATAACTAAGCTATAAATAACATCCCAAGGAAATAAAAGGACTTATAGGGCGCAATGAATCAGCTACAAGGGAAAAGAGAGGAAAGTTTATACAAGGACCATATTTTAGGGTTATGCTACCCATAAAAATTAAAGCTACTGAGCTGTGGAGAAGGGCCACCAAGCTATTTGATCGAAACAGTTGCAAAAAAAGAGGTTGAACGCCAGAAGCAGGTCATTAAACAGATCTTCTTTACTATCACTAACAGAACTGAATTAACCTGAGGAAATTCAAATGTTTGGAAATTTCAAAAATTACACCTTTACTTATGAATATTTCCAGTTGAGATAATTCACAAAAATACTATTCAACTTGGTAATTTCGAGAATTGAGTACAGTTATGTGTAGTAAATATATACAACTCTGAAAATATTATTAGTAGTGTACTTGTTTCAGTTATTTCTTTAACTTATGTCTGTTAACTTTTTGATCTTGTGAGCAAGAGATATTAGTAATAACGAAATAAAAAAAAATATTTACTAATTATTTACTTACGTTTTAAGGTTCAGATTTATGAAATTAAAATAACGCAAGTTAATTCTTTAGTGAAAGGATATATGTGAATTAGCTTGGGTGTGAAATAGAACCTAACAAATTGTTGTAAAAGGATACATTCTCATTTCAAATGACATATGTTTCCGCAATTCACTTAACACTCTAATTGTGCCTGATTCAAAACACTCATATTTTTATAGCTTTGTAGTAAGAATAGAAGCATCAAGCAGCCGTCTAGATAGGCAATAGAGATGAAGCAGAAGTGTGTAATTTTTCAATTATGGAGAAAGTTTCAGAGTTGAATTACCTGCGTCAACATCGTTATGTGAAAGTCATAAGATGTGGATTAATCTAGAAATGACGCCGTCCAGTAAAAGCTATTAAGTAATTGTTGTTTGGGGAACAGAGAGGGGGAGTATCTAAACTAAAATAAAGAAAGGACTATTTCCAATTTTAGTTATAATTCTGTTTAACATAATTTTTATCTTACATATTTCCCCTTCAAAGAAGAAAAGGCTTGGCGGCAGAGCCTTTTCCACTGTGAAGAGATAAAGCGCTAAAACATTAGCAAATGAAGAGAAACATAATTTGTAAAATACAAATTTTAAAACTTTGACTAAAATGGTTATTAAGTTATTGCAGTATAGGCTGTAATAATATTTCAGAGCCCTATTAAATTTTCAGCTGAAAAATCTTTGTGTTTTAGAGTCCACATAATCACATTTTGTCAAAGAGCGTAGTAAATTTCAAAATTTTCTACTGATTTTCATTACTATAGCTTGCATTTTAACATCATTTGTAACAGTATTACTGAAATTATGGTTTTTGTTATTAATGTTCTTATTTTACACTAACTAAAAGATCCCATAGCTTTCTCCAAGTACAAATGTTTCCAACTATTGGGAACATCTGCTTGAACTAACTGAAGAATTAATATCCGTCAGTGGTTAAGGGCTGCTTTGCATAAGGCAACTGGTCTTAGTAAACTGCAATAAAACATTCCATCATATATATAATATATATAAAAGCACACTCTTATATGAGAAAATAAATGTAAAAGAAAGCTATATAAAAATTGCATTTTTTCGGAAGTGGGAGCTTATAAAATTTATGTTGCATGAGAAAGGTAAAAAGAACAATTATACAAGGGTAAAAAAGCTTAATACGTTTGAGCCAATGCTCCGTCAACGTACTCTTTATTTACATAGATATTATTAATAAATTATATCTTATACAGTTATTAACTAATTATAACATTTGGTTGCCATAATTTCAAAATAATGTTTTCAAGAAAGTTTTATTCTCAAAAACCTTTCTAACATAATTTTTTACAGTTACTCAATTTCTTAAATTTCTTATATTTACATATTCATTATCAAAATATTAAATATTTTCTGTGTTATAATCAAAATACAATTTCTATATATCCATTTTTGTTACTAAAATCCAAAATTACTTAACACATTTTTTACATTCACATCATTCTCAAAATAATTCTAAAATTCTTACATTAATTCAAAAGTTTCTTAAACAATAATTCAAAAATATAATTTTTAATACAGTAATTTTAATAACTTTTATTAAATAAAATAATTACAAAGCTTTAAAATCGTCACTAAATTTTATCAAATATAATTATTTTCCCCAAATGGCGGGCTATTTGCCGACTTCGGCTTGACCATTGCTAAGGCCAGAAGTGGTGGTCACTTTGAAGGCATCTATAGGTGGGCTACCTTTGCCTCCTATGAAGAGGCGGACGCTTACAACCATGCCATCTGCAGGATTCCAGCTCGGCTCCTTTGGTATCGCAGTAGGCTCATCTAACCACTAAACCAGGGTTTTTTAACCTGTGGTTCATGGACCCCTTGGGGGTCCATGGGTCACATTTTGGGGGTCCGCGACTGCTCCTAATTTTTAAAATGTTTGCATCAATATTTAAAAAAAACCTTTTTTTTGTCACGGGCAACCTCTGTATGTCGCCTGTCTGCCATTTCCCAATAATAGAGACCTCCACAATACACGAAAAAGAACATTCGCAAACCAATAATAAAATAATGAAATTTTTAAAAACACAAAGTAGCCTTTGAATTTTATATCACTTGGAAATAAAGTGACGTTAAAATTAGTTCCGCAAAGTTCTTGCAAATTTTTAAAACAAAATATTTGTTTTACTTTTTCATAAGTTTTAATTAAAGTATTTTTTTCCAAGTGTTTTTTTGTGTCTTAATGTTTGTTCTTAATGTTTCATTTGATTATTTGATATTTTTTGTAGCCCAAAATGTCCAAAAAAAGGAAGTATGATGAAAATTATGAAAAATATGGATTTTGCTGCATGAAGGAATCGGACGGTGTTGAAAAGCCACAATGCTTTCTGTATGGAAAAGTTTTGGCAAACGCCAGTGTGAAACCGGCAAAATTGATAGAGCATCTCAAATCTCTTCATCCTGAAAATGCATCTAAAGATCTAGAATTTTTCACAAAAAAGAAAGCCCAGTTTTCGAAATCTGGAACATTAACCAAACTTCGATTTGGTATTTCACAAAAACCTTTGGCTGAGGCATCTTTCAGAGTTGCATATCGTATTGCCAAACGTAAGAAACCGCATACTATTGGAGAGACATTAATTAAGCCATGTGCGCTGAAAATGGTTGAATTAGTTTGTGGACTGGAACAGAGAAAAAAACTTGAGGCTATTCCATTGTCCAAGGATGTGATACATTCAAGAATAGTTGAAATTTCTTTCAATATCTTGAAACAGATCATCGATGAATTGAAAGCATCGCCATTTTCCTTTAGTATGCAACTGGATGAAACTACAGACATCTCGAATTGTAGTCAACTTCTTGTTTTTGTTCGTTACGTGTCTGCTGATACTATCAAAGAAGAATTCTTATTTTGTGAGCCTCTTTTGCAAACTACAAAGGCAGTTGATGTTTTAGCGATTTTAAATGTTTTCTTTTCCAAACACGACTTCGACTGGAAACAAAAACTGCATTCACTTTGTACGGATGGAGCACTTGCGATGCTTGGCAATAAATCTGGTTTTGTCCATTTGGTAAAAAAAGAGGCTCCTAATGTTATTGTTACACATTGTTTTTTACACAGACATGCACTGGCTACAAAAACTCTTCCAACCAGCTTGTCAATAGTTATTACTAAGTATTGTCAATAGTTATTAAAACCGTGAATTTTATTAGAAGTAGAGCTCTTAATCATCGTCTTTTTAAAACACTGTGTCAAGAAATGAACGCAGAACATGAGATACTTCTGTACCACACGAAAGTGCGCTGGCTGTCACGAGGGCAGGTTTTGAAAGAAATTTTCATGTTGAAGACAGAAGTATCACTTTTTTAGAAGAAAAAGATAACTCACTCTTCTAATATTTCAAGAAAAAAGATTTTATATCTAAATTGGCTTACCTGGCAGACATTCTAACCACATGAACGATGTATGTCTTTCAATTCAAGGGCATGATACAACAATTATGGATGCCACTGAGAAACTACATGCATTTTTATTGAAAATGTCACTTTGGAAAATTATAATTCAAAATGGGATATATGCAAACTTTCGAATGTTGGAAGACGTGCTTTTTGAAAAGGGATCTCGGAAAGATAGTTTGTTATTGAATAACTTGAAAAATGAAATCTGTGAAGACCTGGAAGTATTTCAAGTTTCATTTGAAAAATATTTCAATTCGGATGGAATAAATATAAAAGATGAGTTGTGGATTCGTAATCCTTTTCTTTGTGATATTGACTGTATCGATGACGTGAACCTTGCCAAAGATGAGCTAATTGATTTGAAAAAAAGTCTTTGTTAAAAATGGATTTCGATTCAAAAACTCTTGGAGAGTTTTGGTCTTCTTTAAGAGAAGCCTACCCATTGCTTGTAAAACGAGCTATGGCAGCCATTATTCCGTTTGCTATAGTATATCTTTGCGAAGCGGGATTTTTCACACTTGTCACAATAAAAACAAAACATCGAAATCGACTGAATGTCGGTCATGATATGCGCGTTGCTTTGTCGAAAACCATCCCTCAATTCAATCTGTTAGTCAAGGAAAAGCAGCAACAGCCTTCACATTAAAAATTTTAATTTCTTCAAGTTTTTTGTACTATTGAAATAAAAATATTAAAATAATTAAATAATAAAACATATATTTTGTAATAAATCATGTTTAAGCAATTTTTTTCACAGAGGGATCCGTGACATATTTAAAATTTTTAAAGTGGTCCTATGTGCCAAAAAGGTTAAGAAACACTGCACTAAACCGTTTAGGCGGCTTCAAACATAATTATACAAAATTAAATGTTTTAATACTATAAAATTTTAATAATTTTCATAAGGCAGTGCTAACGTTTTAAAAATCCTATACAATAACAAAAGACCATCGCATATTTAAACTTCCAAATATTAATAATTGTTTGCACTTTCTACCTAATGATACTAAAACATTTCTAGCAGTACTAATTAGTAACTTCCTTTATTCATTAACGCGCTTATATGAAATTTTAAAATCCATAGCCTTATTAGAATTTCATTTCATTGAAAAATTAACATAATTGTAAGATAAAAGTTTTGAGTTTTCTTTTGGTGAATTATGTGATTAAAAATTGCGAAAGTGAAAATAAATTTTTCGCGCGCGCACTTGAAGGTCGTAGTACGAACACAGATTGACGGCCTTGGAATCACTGTAATGCTGTTGTGATTTATAACGTAGATACACTGTATCTTTGAAAACACTCATCAAATCACTTTTAATAAAAACGCTATGCTAGATTTATTTTCGAAGCAGTGATATATTTCACTTTTGTACCTTGCATAGATCAAGAGCCAAGTGCCATATGTATGCAGAATAAAGTAAAATTAGTTGTCATAGCAAAACATCATTCCTTGTCATTAACACTGTTTTATGAATTCCACAGATGAGTTTTCAATTGGTGTATCCGCATTTGAGGCTCTGTTGACTAGATACAATTTTGGAGCAGAAACTTTGATTGGGCAGATATTGATTGTACAAATGTTGATGCATAATGAACCGCAAACTTCACAGCCGAGGCCGATTAGATATTCATCTTTTATTCAACTAATATTGACGGCTACAATTCACTTGGTGCCTGATTGAAACTTTTTACGTTTTTGAGTAAGAGAAAGGTTTCGGTTCGAATTTCCTACATCATCATCGTTATGTAAAAGTCAAATGATATGGATTAATTTGGAATAAACCGGTTCTTATATTTAGAATACAGAGGGAAAATATCCAAATTCTCCTTTCTTATCAATGAGTGATCAACTGATTCTTATGACTCAATCTGACAATTTAAATTCCATTCATTTTGAAATTGAATCTGACAATACCTTTCACTTCCTTAACATGCTTGCAATAAATTTCATTTCAGCATCATTGTTTACAGTAAATCCTTTTCTGTTTGCGTCCCCATGCTAAGTCATGTCGCCCAGCTAAGCAAAGGATGACTTCTTTTTACTGCTATGTATATCATGCTCTCAAAGCTTGTTCCTCAAAAACTTTGCTTGCTAATGACTTCAATTATTTGAGATCAGTTGCCATCTAGAAACAATTTTCCTCCTGGTCAAAGATAAAGCCGTTAAAAAATGTGCATTTTGCCATCAAAGAAGACGTTCTGCTATAAAATTAACCCTAATAACAGTTTTGTGCTTCTATTTTATTTTCTGTCAGCTAAAAAATTGTACTGATTATCCAGAAGTTCAATTTTCAAGCCATTTTCTCATCTATCAATAAAATTCATGGTTGAATTTTTAAAAATTCTATTTCTGGCTTCAGTTCTTGGGAAATTTATAGCAGTTTTGTTAGTATGGTTTGAAATTTATCGGCGAAATTAAAAGAGTGTTAAGGTTTCTTATCAAGGAACCCGACTCTGAAGTCCAAAAAGGCGAAATTTACAAGTCTCTGACAGCTAAGCATTGTTGGAAATTTAATCCCAATTTTGATTTTGGGTCTGTAAAAATTACCGATGAAACTTCTTCCATTGATGAATTAGGTTTTCTTGAAGCTTTTCACTTTCACAAAGATTTAATCTTGCTCAGTTAATGACTCTATATTCAATCCAGTCCTTCCTAACTGTTTTAAAATTGTATTAATTTACTTTTTTAAATTTTCGCTTTTTTAATTTTTCTTACTATTTCTGCTCACATATGGCTGTACCTAATAGTCATCTGTACTCCTCTGGTGCATAAATACAACTGTAGCTTTCCCTTCCTTTCAGATTTCTTTGCTCCTGATAAAGAGAGACATGTACCTGTTTGCCGTCTATATTTATAAAGTCTTGACTAAAATCTAAGCTAAACACCATGTTGTTTCTTTGCCTAATTTTAAGATGTACCTTTATTTAATTTTAGGTTACTGTTTAATGTATTTTATAAATTAACAATAATGTGCAGATTTAATATTAAAAATAAAAAATTAAACATACATATAAGAAACAAAATACAATGTAAACATTGCAAATAAAATATTATAATCTCTAATACTACAAGATCGCTAAAATCAATGTTCCCACTACAGATGTACCAGAGTTCCTTTTATCTTTTGATTTGTTTCAGAATATAAAACATGTTTTAAGGTAGCTTATGATTAATTAAGACATTATTAATTTTGTAACTAATTCTTTCTTAACTAAGAAATTATATTTATGCTTTATTTTGCAGAGACAATACTCCTCACCCAACAGAACTTCGTCTGTTAAGATTCTAACAATTGGTCATTCCTAAGTCAAACTTCATTTCAGTCTCTTGGGCTTTATTTAACATATATTGTTAACTTCTAATAAAAGAGCAATATGCACTTAAATTTGCACTACCAGATTCCAGATTTAGGCACTGAAAGCAACTGGCAGGCATCAAGAAAACGAAATTCTCTGACTTACATCTGACCCATGTTTTAATACCTGATTTGGTTTAGTGTAA
Organism: Stegodyphus mimosarum; assembly: GCA_000611955.2. Classification (NCBI taxonomy): domain Eukaryota; kingdom Metazoa; phylum Arthropoda; class Arachnida; order Araneae; family Eresidae; genus Stegodyphus; species Stegodyphus mimosarum. Next base: position 1,116,245 of record KK120493.1, on the reverse strand, counting down.
AATAAATGTTTACATATTAATATTTCCCACATTGTTATTTTCTTTTAATGGCATTGATCTAGGACAGTTTACAGGCAACGCAAACTCTTCAGACAAAGACATATTCTTCACAAGCATTTTTTTAAAATCCAGTTCCCTGTTTAGTTTAAAATATCTTTTATACTTTTGCCTAAGCATTATAAACAATGCTATGGATCTATAACAGAGCCAGTCAAGTAATTGGGCGAAAACGCTCCAATCAGTTCTCAGCGTATGAGTTTAGAGTTAGATTATGGCAAAGTACTCAACTTCTTAAAAGCAAATACTATATTTCAGTAATTCGTATTAGGTTACTTGTTTGTGGCAAAACGCGCATGACTATTTGCGTAAGAAAATGGATATCTTCGTAGAAAGTCGTTGCTAATGCTCATTTGCCTGACCCATAGTCAGACCAAGTCCAGAAAATTTCTCGTGCCAAGAAGGAAAGTCATGTGATGTCCGTGTCACATTTTTTACAATATGTAGAGAGAAAGTTCGTTTTACAAATCATATTTTTTTAAGTTATTTGTATCACAAGAAGATATTTTTGGATATATTTTTCTGTTTCTCTGATATAAAACATAGATATGAATATAACAGACAGAAATTTTTAAGTACCTTACAAATTTTCCTCTATTATATTCAGCATTAATTTCTAGACGGTGAAGACTGTGATAAATGTTCATAAAAGAGCTTTTAGAGATTTATGTATTAGTAATACTTATGATATTCTCTCAAATAACATTAAAATTTTTCTTTGTAGATTTCCATTAGCTCCTAATTTTAAACTATAAACTTTCTCTAGAAAAATAATTAATCATTTGAAAAAAGTACAAGAATTGAACTTGAAGTGAATTTTATTGTGAATAGTTCAAATAAAAATTTCCTTCTTTTTGTTTTAAGACATACGCAATTTCGACAAAAATTTTCTTTTCGTGAAATGATATTTGTTTATTTCCCAACAAGAACTGCAAAATTTTCATTATAATGTTTAATATGAAATGCAACTGTATTAATTAATTTTTTTAAAATAATAAAATAAAAATTTCATAAAATTAATTCCATGAACATGAGTTAATTTCTCAGATAAATATTTTATCGTCATAAAAATCTCTACATCAATTAATCTTCGTAAAATAAATAATTTATCTGTCAGTTGATTTTGTAAGAAACTCTTCTGTTACTTTAATTAATACGTTTGCTTCTCATTGCTACGCAATACTGTCTCTCTAGTCTAATGGTTTAGTTGCTGCTATATCAACCGAAAGAAATCCAATAATAAAGTAAGAAACCCGTGGTAACTGGCATTTTCATCAATACCCTAAATATAGCAATCGATGAAGATTTAATCCAAAATTATCGATTCTTTAACCATTGAACATTGCAGCCACTTGCTATCTCCATGGAGACCGAAACATAGAAGGTATCAGAACTACCATTTATAATTGGTGAGGAATTTTCCAATAATACATGAAGAATAAATTTTCCAGATAAAATGCCATCAAGCAGTTTCCGCGAACTCATGGCTAGGTTCCAGAATGAGACTGATGGAAATGGATAGGATCGGTCATTGTTCGAGAAATCTTACAGATTCCTT
>KK120493.1:1040826-1099234 GCA_000611955.2 Stegodyphus mimosarum | reverse complement strand
TGCCGCGAACGAGCGTTTTCGTGGTTTTGCTATATGTAACGTGTATACGAGCCAGTTTCTCTCAAAAAGTCCTCTACGAAGTTATCCTTTCCTTTAGGCAGATCTCTAATATGCTTTTTCGTAATCTCAGTAAACCAAACCAAACCAGTTAATGTCACTTCGTAAAACATATTGAACATTTATAATTAGACATCTCTTAACTTAATACATCTACATTTAAAACAATCGCATTAAAAAGCAGAAAAAATGTCCTTAAGAACTACATTTATTGCTTTTAATTCGCTTAGTTTATTGCTAAATAACATTCTAGATTATCTTTGGAAATATCTTAGGTTGAGATGGTTAGTGAAAAACTCATTAATATTTTACAAAATATGAAATAAAAAATGGTAAAGGAAATTTGTAATTCAAAATTCTACTTCCATGTAAGAATATACCTTAGGAGAACTCAGTAATTCAAAATTGGATAGCTCTAGGTACCATCGTTTTTCTCATAGTGCGAGGAATTTACATGCATACATGCAAATTCTTTTCTATTTAATTTCTTTAAAATTAAAGCAGGGCGATAATATTTGGTGGTAATTATTTTAAAACATTATACACGTTTACAGTGAACCGACGCAAAACCCTATTTTTATATTAATAGGCAATTTTTAGCTAATAATTAAATACCCGGACCTCATAAACATATAAATTTGCAAAGGAGGTTTAAAAGAGGAACATTTTGAAATTGTACCAATTACCTACAAGTTTCTTCTTTTTTCTTTCTGAATGCTAGATTTTAAAAGCTACAAATAAAATAAATGTGTAATATATTTTTAAGTGAATTTCACTAAATTCTAAGGCTTATTTCAGGAAGATAGAAAATCTTTTCTATATTAAGCTGAAATACTATGACATGTTTTCTTTTTAACCGGTTGCAGTTACTCTGGAAAAATCCGTAATATAAAGTTTGAAACGATAGTTTCGAAATTCATGTTGCGGATGTTTCACGGTTCAAACTGAAGTCAGGTTCAACGCGCCATTCTCATTCCAAATTAACAGTATATGCACCGAATGTGATCTTTATGTCACACTGCTTCTCCAATTAAGCAACTGCAACTGTTAACATTTCGCTCAGATCGTCCACAGAGTCACAATTCTCTAAATTCCCAATTAAGCACCTGCGATTCAATAAACGATTTTGGTGTACATTCAGTGAAACGTAAAATTACATGCTATTGGATCATAATATAATATAATATTGTTAATGCTATAGAATGATTAAGCCATATTTACGAGATTCCTCCTTGAAGTATGCGTTTGTGTGTTTTTCCTAAGGTTGTAAGTACAATCGGGTGTTATTACTGTAATGAATATTAAATTATCACAGCATGGCTTGGAAAATCATAGATTCCAAAAGAATATCAAAACATGCAACGGCTAAGGATTCACAAAGATGATAAATTTATGGCGAAATATGTGATATCCGAAGTATCATGAATAACAGCTTTTTTTAAACGCTCATTCTAGCGATATATGGCACAAATATTATATCATATATTCTGGTATCCATAAGGAACATTCTACGCTTCTTCAAAATCAAATATCGATACACATCGCCAAAAAAACTTTCAAATTTACTTTTAAAGGTGATTATTCAGAATATGTGTTACAAATGAAAGCGACTAAATCTATGTAATTTTTATATTGTTATATTTTTAAGAAAATATCATACGTATAAAATTAGAACTGTATGTATACATTTGTGTGTGTGAGAGAGAGAGAAACACAGAATGTATAAATCAGTTTTATAATGTAATATAGCAATAGCCCCTTAATTTCTCTTCTCTATTCTAAAAATATCGTAATGCCTTTTTCAGGAACTGTCTTATTTCTAGATCAGTCCATATCATATGACTTTCCTAACGCTCATGACGTAACTAATTCGGAACATAAACCAAACTTTTCTCTTAATAAGCAGCCATATTGGATAACTGTGCATTTTACTTCTACCTCTGTTGTTACTAAGATGCTGTCTCGCTGCTCTATTCCTATCGCAACCAGACTACCAATTCTGCTATTATAATGGATCACCATGTACGCAATCAGTTTTAGAACATTTTTAGATCACCTGCATTGCATGTATATATGTGTAAATATTTGAGCCAAAATGTTTGCCTTTTGGTATAAAAATATCTTGTGCTAAAAGTTCTATACTTAGGTTTCTGCCAGTCAGTTTCTATATTTCTGTTTAACTATACTACCTATGTACTTGTCTCTCTGCATATCTATCTCTCCAGTAAAAATTCTATCTGTATTTCACTATTGGCTATAAGATATATATTGGCAGTAATATATGCAAAGCAATTCTCATTAACCAGTGTTATAATATCTGACAGTCTATCAAGCACTTAAGCAATAGCTAGTCATAGTCGTTCTCCTTTGGTTCAAGATATGTAATATTTTCTCTCATATATTTCGACAGGACAAAATCCTAAACTACATTGGACACGTTCCCATACAGAAACATTGGACAACGAAATGTCAGATAGCTTGGCAAAAGAGGCAGCAAATAATGTTACAGCAGCAATCACTTAATTACCAAATCCGATATCACTTTTAACAAGACTTGAACAAGATTTAATTTCTCAATGGAAACTCATGTAGTCACAAGATAATACGGGCAGACGAACTTTTATGTTCCTACCAAAACCAACAACGAAATTTAGTTACAACAAATAATGCGATAACATGTCTTCTAACAGCACACGGACCCTTCATTTCATATCTTTTCCGTTTCGGCTTGTGTCATACAAGCAACATCAACAGGAACAATAGATCATTGCCTGTGTGAATGTAAAATCACTAAAGACCTTCACTTTCATCCTTTTACAAATTAAACTGCCTAAGAATGGTTCAAACAATTGCTCAGAAGTAAATTTCTTCGAATAAAACTTCAAACTTTAATGGAATATCTCATAGAAAATTGTGATAATCTAAAGGCAGCATAATTCCACATCAGCCTTGTTTCAACAGAATCAGCATCATCTCAAGGCAGCATAACTTCAATCTACAAATATGAAACTTACCTTCAGACTAACTATAAACTTTATCATAATTTACTTCAGACTAACTATTAACTTTATCAGAAAAATAAACTTTAACAGACTTATGATCTGTGAACCTTTATGAATAGTGAACTATTTATGAATTATAAAGTATTTATGAACTGTAAACTATTATTAAATTTCAGCATATCATAAAAATCTTATATTATTTTTATGCATATAACCAAAATTATGTATATAACTCCTCATTTATCATTGTTTTTGTTACTTAAGCTCATTTGTCTGAAAGTAACATCAGCCCAAGCCTACGAAATTCCTCGTGGCAAGAAGAGCAAGATATGCCTGCCGTTGGCAACAGCCTTCAGCACCTTTCAGGTGGCAGTGCGATTTTTCTCAGTTCCGGGCCTCAATTTTGATGGAGAGCACCCCAGGTGGACGCGATTCGAACCCGGCCCCTTAAGCACGATAGTCAGCGACGCTAACCACTATTCCGGTTGGGAAACTCCTCATTTTATTCTACATTATACACCCTATATTCTATATAAATATCTTCAAAATTTCTGTTAATGTTTATATGAAATTCTCTCAGTGTATATCAAAATTATGTATATATCAAAATGAAATTTTTATTATAATATTTTAAAATTTAAATAAACAGGGTCCCACCGAGTGAGAAATAAAGCTGAAAGTCTTTATAGCGAAACAGCTGCTCACTAAGTGGACTCCAGCATATCACTATATGTTTTTTTATCACTTTGTCTCGTTGTGTGGGTTTCTCCTTGTCGCTGCCTATCTATATATCTGTTCCATATATCCGTAATATAGCGTCGAGCTTTTCCTGACCTTTCTTTAATTAGCATTTTTAATTTAATGTTTTAAATTCACCTTTCGTTTATAAGCTTCGACAGAATACAAACATTTATTATGCTTATATTCTGTCGAATTTATTATGCTTATATTCATCTGCGACCGAATATAAGCATTTATTCTGTCACTATCTAGCAGTTGAAAAGATCAAAATGTACACTTTTCTTTAAAATCATAAACTACTAAACGGCTTTCTTTTTTACTTTTTCATTACAGTACTTGAGAATGTTTTATCTGCTTCTGTTCTTATAGTTATTTCCCATGCGTGCTAAGGAAGAACAAGGTATTTTTGATATATTTTCCCACAGAAATTTCAAAAGCTAAATTTTTGCTGATATATGTCACAAAATCGTTTCAGTTTTATTTTCAGTCTCTTGAATTAAGCTCTTTCTAAACACCTCGATTTCATTTTTAGCCTTACCTCAAATTTCTAGAAACAAAGATGTATTTTGAAGAAACTGCATCGAAAACATTAAGCATATTTGAAGGCATGACAATATTTTGGTAGAAGTACACGGTATATGTAAGAGCACTTGATATTCAGCGTGTCCATAAACTATATGGACAGATTTACCGTATTATCGTCGACACCTTGTAAGAGGTACTGCAACAAATTTTTAAAGTGGTATTGCTCCTATATCGAAGTGTTTTTTCTAATAATTTGTTTTGATTTAACATGCACATAATACGATGCTTGAGGAATTGAAAATTTTCGTGTTACAAGAGATCTGAAGCAATACAGCCCGAAAGTGAACGTTTGGTATGGGATGCTGCATGACGATATTTTGAGGAGCATTTTTCTTTCATGAAGAAATTATAACAGAAGAGATTACCTTGATGTAACTGAGGATTACATTTGTCCTCAGTTAGAAATCATTTTTAGCAGGGTGGCGCTCCATGACAATGTGCACTTGTCGCAGAAACTTTGAACACTGCTTACAAAAGTTTTATGAGTGCCAAATACATAATTTGTTCCACTCACAAACAACAACCTGTTACAGTTGTTCAGGGACATTCCGTACATCTTGTTTTATATATGAAATTAGATATAGATATTAAATGCAATATGCTGCAACGAAATACGATTGTTACTACCATGTTAGGTGTGGCAAGGTGGTTTTAATTTAGTTGATTGCAGATTCCAGGTTATTTCAGTGCAAATTTACATAATCTTATTTGTTTATGCATGTTATTTTCAGTTGATGGAATGCGAAAATGATAATTATTTCTCCACAGTCAAAGGTATAATGATCAGGTTCTCCCAGATCACATAAGCACTGCGCACTGTCCCAGAAGCCGAAATGAAATACGTAACTCACGTACGACCGATATTCCGTCAACAATTGCCTCAGCTCAACAGTGCCATTACATAATTTATTATCTCTGGTTTTGGTAAGGTATATAGTATATACTTTCCTGCTAGTGTCATTATGCCAGGAACGTTGCCACTGTTCCAGTAAAAGGGCCGTAGTAGTCACTTTCATGTGCGATTTCTGGCATGGCATATATAATATCCAACTGCATTCGCTTGTGGCAGCCATTTCTGCAGTTCATCTGCTTTTTCATTGACCTTGTACTCTAGCGTATGACCAGGCTCATCAGGACTTCCGTTTGATATTAACCGGTAAGGAGTGTGGCAGTTTCTGGATTTCTTTGACTACGTCGTTCATATGATTCCAACGCCTTGCGGCGTGTAGCCATCCTAGCATACTAAAACGTAACAAAAAAATTTCACAAAATTCATCCGTAACTAATGGATATTCTATTCTTATATCTGTATTACAACTTAAAATTCACTCACTCTTGTATTATGGAGCGGAAGAAGAGGAAGGGAAAAGTCCTCTTTTCTCCTGTTTTGAAGACCAAATGGAACACATTTTTCAGAATGCCTCGTCCTTATATTGGAGAATGGTGGTTTATATTTTAATATATTAATATTTGCTGAGTTCCAAAGCACATAAGAATACAAGGAAATGAGAGGGCAGGTCAGCTCGCTAAACTGGCAGAGAACGATATAAGGTTATTGGAAATTCTAAAAACATTTCCTATATCTTTCCCAAGCTTTAAAACAAATAATAAAATAAAACAAGATTCACAGGTCAGATAGAATTAAGAACGGAAGGCAAACAGGAAAACGAACATGTAGGTTTTTCCGGAAAGTGAACTTGAAACTGAAAGCGCATAAGGCACCTTCTTTGCATGCCTTTGTAGTATAGTGGTCAGCACACTCGACGTGTAACCGAGAGGTCCGTGGTTCGATTCCCGGCGAAGGCGTTGCACATTTTCCATATCTCTTCTTTCAAATTAACCTATTGTCTCTACACTGGCGCCCGAACTAAAATGGTGGTAGATTCTCCACCACCGGGATTTGGTGTTTGGGTCCCCTAATCCCAAGTCGCCCTTTAAAAGGGGGAGTATATAAGGTATTTCTCCCGCCTTCTTCGCATGCGTTCGTGATGTAGTGCTCAACACACTCGACGCGTAGCCGAGAGGTCCGTGGTTCGATTCCCTGCGCAGGCTTTGCTCATTTTTCATTCTCCTGCTTCCAAATAAATCTTAATGACTCTACAAGCGTACAGGAGTTTTGCAACACAAACCTGTATTGGTCATGGCCTATATTCAAAATAGCTTTAAAACATTGAGCTAAGGGATTTATATACTATCAGTGTGGTAAGATCAGCTAACGGGACCATTATGTATTCAACTGCAGTTAACTGCCATTAATCAACTTAGGTCTTCAACAGAACAATATTAATCACAATGGGTAGAGAAACGTTTTCAAAGTGGCAAAATTAAGAGGAAACTAAATAAAATTATCAACTTCTGTGCCATCAGTATCTCTCAGTTAACAGACGCGAAAGACAGTATAATGGAACACCTTCGACAGAGCTCTATGATTAATCAACCTATTGCAGGGCTCATTATTATGACTTATGTATAAAGATTATCATGGACTTATGTATAATCGACTTAGGTGTTATAGACATATCATATATCACAATTACTTTGGACTTGCATATAATGATTATAATCAAGGACTTAAGCAACATGGAATTTTATGCTATTCATTTTTGCATGTATGATTTTTGCATGTATATTTCACATATGTAATACTCACTATCACTGTACATATTTTTGAAATTAAAATAAATTCCGTCTGGTCTGCTAACCATTCTCGTGGAGGGAGGATTTCTAATGCAAGGTTATGTAATGGGCAAAGCCCCCATCCCCCCCGTTCCCGGCCGACATAGTCGGCCATAAGGCCTATTATCTACCAGAATGACTAAACACTGAAAGTCTTTTCTAGGAAAACCAGGTCAGTGGTTATCCTTGGTGGTATCAAAGTGGGAAACGGGCAGAAAGGATAGACGGCAGTAGAGCGTGACGCATTTCTTTTTGGATATTTGATTTATATATTTATGTAATCGGCAAAGCCCCCCCCCCAGCCCAGGCCTATTATCTACCAGAATGACTAAACACTGAAAGTCTTTTCTAGGAAAATCAAGTCAGTGGTCATCCTTGGTGGTAGCAAAGTGGGAAACGGGTAGAAAGGGTAGACCGCAGTAGAGCGTAACGCATTTCTTTTTGGATAGTTGACTCTATGATTCAATGCGTAAATACTAATTAAACGCAATTATTAAGGATTTTGCTGTATGAATGAATTGAAAAATAGTAATCTTTTTCTTCAGTTTCAAATTTATAGGATGGTATGCAGAGACAACGTCTATAAAAGTATGTATATGCTTATATATGTAAATACATACGTACATATGTGAGTAAAATGTAAAATATTTCAGTTGCATACATAAAACTGTTATTTAACACAGAAAAAGTAATACTTAATAGCTAATAATGTTAATGAAAATGCAGCAGTGTAATTAATATGTGAATTTATTATAACGCATTCTTTCCAATTTAATATTTTCAGTATTAAAAGTCGACGGGAATCTGGATTTATTACTCTGAATTGTATTTCTACAAAACATTGAAGTTTTTTTGACATTGGGAAAAGGTACTAGTGAGTACCATGGTTACATTCCGTGAGATATGATATAAAAATTATTCATTTCTATTCGTAAGAGATTGAGTCATAAGATATTTAGAGATACATATCCAAGTGTTGAATTGCAGTCGTCAATAAAAATCAATGATAATAAATTATTTAAGCAGAAACAATCCGGATTTCTGTTGCTTTATCGAAAGGGGAATAAATTAAGGATATTCGAGAACAATGTGCTCATAAAGAGCCAGTAATGCTTAAAAGAGAGTCGATAAATGACTCATAGTGCAGTTCAGTTCCCTGACATTTACTCCACCAATAAGTCATTGGTAATTGAGACGCCATAGCCCATGATAGTGGCAATTATTCCTATCTATCATAATTTCCTATTGAAGATGAAATTTAAGTAAATAAAAACCATTTAAATTAAATAAATGAAGTTTATTCGCAGCATTTGTAATATTTTATTATTGGGAATGATTGTTAATAATTCTTGAGTCGCATATTGAAAGTAAATGCAAAACAACGCAATCTGTTGTAAACAGCGGAAAATGGTAATCACATGTGCTCATATTCATGACCGTTCTCCTGCTTTGATTTTAAAATATTGCATTGAACTTAGCACATACCCTTGTCATATAATATTTGGCATTTACAAATCAATGTCTTAACAATCACACATTTTTTAATTCCCGATATATCTTTCGAATTCCCGATAGAGTATTAAATATTTCTATACATATTCCCTATATTATTTCTATAATATCTAGCTATAACATTTGGTGGCAGTATTCTTTTATTTGAAAAGTGTCACGAAGACAAAACTGAGGCCTAAGGCTACATTTAAGTGCTTCAGAATCAGCGCCTTTGGCATAATTCCAAGAATACTGTATCAGGACTGGTATTTCTTTTTATCTGCTTGGCGAACATGACATGTTCTGACTGGACAGTGAGTTTGACTGCAAACTATGTCCTATGGAGTGTAGCAAAGACGACAAGATGAGAAGGGTTAAAATTACCCTTTATTTTTCCATGATTTCACAGTAGCTCCCGCACTTCGGGATACAAAGGCCAACCACTTGTGGTCTGAACGTAAAAATATAAGACTATTAACTAACTAAAATTTAAATAAGAGCTAACTTTTAATATTTTGCATAGATAACTAACACTAAGATCGGCCTTTTAAAGTTCTTCGTATGTAGTACGCAAACTGCGGAAAACTACAATACGTCTTTAACTTTCAAGAGGACTAAAACCTCTAGCCTTAAAGGCGGACAGTAACTGATGGCAAGCTCGCGTGAAGTCTCGTGGGCAAGCGGCTCACTCTCTCTCCTTCTACTCTGCTCGTGGCAAAAAGCCACAACTTAAATACTTAAGCGTTAGCAAGTACAATTTGCATAAACATATTCACGCGTTAATTCTGGCCGGAAGTGGAAAATAAGAGATGATAATAAAGTTTTAAAATAAAATAAACGTTAGTCAAACTTAAGATCCTTGGAACGCTTCATAACGTAATATGTTTCTCTCAATCACATACATGGTTTAATATATTTTAAACAAGTTTTAAATAAAAGAAGTTTTAAATTACCTCAAAATATATTTCTTCGCAAAAGTCTTTTCAGAGCTTCTAGTAAAATATTACTTCTGGCTTATAACCCAAAATTTTAAATTTTTACAATTCTCATTGATATAAAAGCATTTAATACTAAAATTCAATAGTTCTGGTTTTCATATTTTAACACACGTTTTCATAAAAAAATTGTTACGAGCTTCAAATAAAATACTATTTCCTTTTGTCCATTAAAAATTATTATGGGCTTCATGTAAAGTAATATTTCCGGTTCTCCAGTTTTGCCTAGAATCTAATACAAAGACGAACAGACATCAATATGTAAATGTGGAAAATCATGTTGAGGGAAATTAAAATTATTGTTTTTTCACTGAAAATTCTCTGTTGAATTTTTGGACCGAAAACACTGCCTATTTATAAAGGTTGGCGAGAGATAAAAAAATAATACCAGCTCTAATTTCATTAAAAATTTTAACAGTATCTTTACTGTACTTCGCGTCATCCTGATGATATTCTTAAGGTAAAATAATATACAGAGCTAACAGCTCTGCTGAGTTTTGACGAAACTCCTATCAACCCGACTTACAACACATTTCTTCCAACTGCCAGTTAATCATAAAGCGTCTCGCGATTTTCTATCAGCTTGTCTTAATATTCCGTTATTTGCGAACCAAAATAGGATTCATGGCTTCTGAAATTGTTTAACTTTCTTCCAGTCTCTGAAAGAAAACCAACTCATCTTCATGAATGATATATTACGGTGCACTACAGATACCTCTCAGAAAGCGGCTGAGTCTGAGAACATGATAGAGTTCTCCAGTAAGCATCAAGTGCCACTACATAGTGTGTATTATCAGTCAATATAAAGCATGACGGAGGATATTTTTTGTGTTTTTTAAAAATACACATGGTGTGCTCTATTTAAGTTATGTATGTTATCATTAAATATTCGCTATGTTTATTTATTGTCTACATCTGCTACAGAAGTTTTCATCTTATTTGCCAAAACGAGACGCTTTTGAATACAGGGATAGAATCCTGTGTCACTGTGGAGTGTGTCACGCGAGTGCGACCAGTATCCCAAGGTGATTTTGAGAAGATATCGTTAAATTCTACTATTAAACGCCTTGCACCTTAAATTTCGTTAATGTCTAATCCTTTTTTCACAGTTAAATAATGAATTCAGCTGGAGTCTGCTTTTGATAGACAGAATTTCTCACGATGCTTTTCAAAGAGGAAGAGGAATGAATCTTTTTTCCCTTCCAAAAATGTAAGTGGCCTGGCATTTGTGCTGGCAATTCTGATTGCCGGATGAGTAGCAATAAATCTTGTCGATTGTGAATTTTTCTAAGAAATATCAATAATGTCTGCTCTTAGTCTCTCACGAATTTTCGCTGCACCTCTAAGGAGAGTTCTTCTTAGAGGAATAGCAATTATAATGTAATATTAGCGTACGAAGTTATCCTATAACAACTTACTTCATTTCTTTCCACTCCGAACATTAGTATTTTTTATTCTTCGTTAAAATTCATTCAGATCATTATTTCTGATGTCTAAATAAAATCCGTATTTATTTAAATGTCAATCCTGGGAATGTATTTATCTGTTTTATTAGTTCCATAGACTGTATATTCATATACACAGGATGAGAATTTAGTGTGCAATGGTACTTAACGAAGGGACTGTATTTGAATTTAGAAGAAGGCATAGATGTTGTAAAAGTAAGTGTGCTTGTCGCATGTGAACATTCTAAATATACGGCAAGCCTAAAGTCCTCTTGTGTGGTTTGGTGGTTAGGGAAGAGAGGTGGGAGACTCTCGTACTATTCCCCCTGGGTGTTATCCCTCAAAACTCGGGTGTAGGCAAGAGCACATTGTCACCTATATGGTTCTGAAGGTTCCTGCCAACGACAGACGTAGTACGCTTGTTCTGATCAGTTCAGACATGTGAGGTTAGCCAAAACATCTACAGGAGGGATTCATGTGCAGTTTTCTCTGTTCAACTGCTGGGCTGCTTTAACTAGCAAAATGTGCTACTTTGCTTCAGTGTCTCCTATTATGCGGAATGAAAAACTGTTCATTTGTCCTTACACGCGTAACTCTTGATGCATAACTCAAGAAATCAAAGCTCTTAAAGAAAACTGAACGGGACAAATTCTTTCTCTTGAGACAGCCATTTATTACAGTTCCCACTGCATTTTCGACATATTTTTGCTCTTTCGAGCTGGAAGTGTATGGCATTGTTTCATTTAAATTTCTTCCTCTATTCTGATTATAGTATTTTATTTTATTATTATCACGTCTTAATTTCGCCTTCGATCCTTATACCGCTACCAATTTTATCAGCTCCATCACCGTTTTAAATGGAGTTGAAGGATTCTCTGATTAAAAGAACCACATTAATTTACTGAGTTCAATTTACTAAGACAGCGAACAGTGAAAGAGAATCAGACAGAAAGAAAGGTAGTTCCGTTAGAGATCAACACCGTAGAGCTGCTATTAGAAGTGTGCCAAAAAATTTGGCTCCCATGGGAGAAGAAAAAAGCATGTTTCTTCTAAAATATAATTTTTAACATTTCTTAGCTTTTTGAACATTCTTTTATTCCAGAATTTTATTGTTAGTTCTATGTAGACAGGAGATTTTGTTGTCTTTCAAAATTAAAGTTAAAAATATCAGTTCACGGATGGAACAATTAGATTGATTTTGTTTTTGCAATCCCGCTGCTCGTTCGACTCTTTCCGCTCCTTTCTCCATTCGACTTATCTCACACCATTTTGGATACATTTCCTGTTTCCGATATTATTTATCAAAATTATTGTTAATGATAGGTAAGTCATAAAAAAGAGCCATTGACAGTCCTGACAAGACAGCGATAATTTTTAGCTGCAAGTCTGCGCAGCTCATGCTTTTACAACATATGTTACAGAACATTTCAGATCTTCTCTGTCCGCTGTTTGGAGTGTTTGTTTCATATCAGGATCACTAATAGCATTTTCAAGATATTGAACACTCGGTTCTTCCTTCTCTGATTACAATCCAGAAGAGCAAACTGACTTAGATTTTCGATACCGGTAGCAGGTTTCGAAATGTTTAAGCTCCTTTTTGTTATCAGTTCTTAAGCAGCGATCGGTAACAACTTTTGAGAAATTTTTCCCTAAATGGGTATTCTAATGCTTTAACTTGGGCGGTGCAGACTCATTAGGTTATTTTGAAAGAGGAGACGTGAAATATATGCAGTGCCCTCGCAGGGGCTCGAGTCTGGACCTCTAGAATACGAGCCAAGTGTGCTACCATTACACCACAATGACATGCTAGAAGGAGGAAGAAAATACCTTATAAACCTCCCTTTCAAAGGGTGACTGGAGATTAGGGAACCCGATCTCCGGATCCACTGTATGTAAACATCCTGGTTGTGACGAATTATTGTCCACCAACGTTTAGATGTGGCGCCATATATAACGTCATTTAGGATTTTCCGATGTCAGAAAACTGAAGAAATTCGCATTGTTCTTGCCGGGACTCGAACCTGCAAGGAGGAAGAAAATGCGTTATAAGGTATCGGCAGGCTCTTTCAGTAAACAACCAACCGAAGTTAAGGTTTTGGTGAAGGGGTCCTAGAGTTTCAAAAATGCGTTTGCCTGAAATTACCATAAAGCTGCCAAATTAATGAAACTCGCCAAAGCTGTCCAATTTAGAAACAAGCGATTTTGCAGAAGCCCGTTAAGGACCGTTTTTGCCCACATATTTCATTCTGGTGAAAAATGCTAATGGTTTAAGGATTGTTGGATTTAGAATTTAGAGGTCTATTACCCACAAACCAAGTAAACTCTTGTAGAGAAAACTTGTGGCCCAAAATGCAATTATGCTCAAAATAAACTCCAAACTCTTAATTTAAATGCAGTATTTAACGAAACAGAAAATAACATAGTGCTCAATATTACAACAATACATAGTATCTTAACCCACAAATAATAAGAATATGCAAAAACAATAATGCAATCAAATGAAATTAAATATTCACAAAAATGTATATCCTTTATAAAAAGCAATAAAAAAGGCCTATATGACAATTATTTTATAAAATCCAGTTATACGTTCAAAATAAAGTTCACATCGAAGCTTTAATACTGTAATAAAATATTCTCAATGCTATTTGGATAAAAGAAATAAAGTATTCCTCGTGATATACTCTATTAACTGTAGACAAATATTCAGCATGTTTTATTTTTGATAAGAACCTCATCAGAGGGCTTTGAACTCTACTAAACAAGCATTTAAATACCACATATTTTGCCAAACGGAAGTTCAAATATGCAAGTAAAAAGAGATTACATTTTTACCAGAAAGCTTGTCAACAAGGGTCTTTGAACTCTTTAGTAAACAAAAACTTAAATACCACGTATTTTACGAAATGAAAGCTAAAAAAAGCTTTAAGAAAAATATATTCCTTGGGTTAAAAATTATGATAGTAACAACACGGAAGAGGAAAAAATAAGCTTAGACTATTTCCCATGAGAAAAGTTATTGTTATAACAAAAACAAAAGCATTTCGTTTCATACTAGTTATGGTCAAAATACATTTACCTTGATAGGAAAAGCAACTTCTAACTCCACTTCGCTACGTGCCGTATCAGCTTATCGCGATAAAATTCCCATCTATAGCAATAAAATCACGGATATTTCGAAATGTTTACGAACAGTCTAGAACAGAATAAAACTCTCTAGTATACTTTAAGGGAATGGCCTATGAAGGATTTAGGTGATTCAGCTAGCAAACGAGAAATATGTAGGCAATTAATATATTACCGTTTCGTAAATCATAAATTTTGCTCAAATGATCATGTATTTCATGCCATCAATTTATAAAATAAATATTTTGCGTATGCCTTGATGAATTTGCTTCTTATGTTAAAGTTTATTGAAAAGGGAATAATTATATGCCTAAACGCTGTGGAAAGGTCGCGTAACTGTGGAATTAAAAACTGATGCTGCATCTTGTAAATCTAGACCTAGTGTAGTTATGAATTTATTACATATGTAAATACACTCATGTCCATAAATTAAGGATAATGCAAAATCAGGCAAAGGAAGAGTTAGAAGCAAAATAAATTTGACTTATTTGTAAAGCTTATTTATTAAACAAAAGGTAAAGAGAAATAAAAATAGATGAGATATGTTTGATATTATTAAAAAACTCTATATGTTTGATATTATTAAAAAAATAAGCGATTTTTTCTCCCTGGAGCAAATTACAAAAAAAAGCTATTTACAAAAAACCAATATTACATGGTTGGTATGATTGTTAATACATTGTATGTCTCCCAGACGATGCAGTACAGTCCGTACAACGCTTAGGCATCCTGAGTATCAAATTATCGATCTGATCTTGGGGGATATTACACCACTCAAAAAGCAGTGCTTTCCAAAGTTCCGGTAGACATGTAGGAGGAGGTTGACGGACTGCAACTTCTTTCCCTGTTGCTCTGTTTGACGAAACAAAACGTTCTGTAGCATATTCGAGAGCACTTTGAAGCTGGTATTAGATTCACAAAAGAAATTTAGCTTTATTTCTTGTTATTTAATACACCGCATTTAGGCTGACCTAAAGAGAATCTTGCGTGTGCGTTTTTGAGAACGTCAAATTTTGTAGTTGTGGCCATTTATCCAACCGCAAATAGCTGTCCTGCGAAACGAGATTATGCTGTTTCATTTTCAAATCTACGTCACATGCTAAGTTGCATAATCCTAAACTTCTAATGATGTGATTGGAGTGAACATATTCTTGCAGTTCATAGAAATTTAATCTTAATTTTATTTGCGTGACATCATACACATTTGATTTGGGAAATTTTAACTATTGACTACAACAATAGGTAAGTTTTCGAGGAACTGAATAATTTCAACGAGCGTGTGAGTATCTTCAATTACAGTTTCCTGCACACAATACGAACATATGTAAGTAATCATTTTGGGTGAATGTAAATTGGGTGAATGAATTGCAAGTAAAGCACTTGCAATTTATTTCACATAACGCATACATCACACATCTCATAGGAGCCTACCATTCATTCATGAATTCTCTAATGAAAAAAAATTACTTCCTGTTATAAGGCACAATTTATGACCTTATGTTTTTTCTCGCTGAAGAAAATATTGTTTTTTCACCATTTATGAAATTCTTTTTTTTAAGAAAAAAAAATTCTTAGCGAATTGTTTCATTAAACATTATATTCATAATGCAGTTGTTTTTTAATCCTTTTAGGCATAACGAATTTCAGCTGATCCAAGCTGAAAAAAACGACTTTGTCTGATGTGAAAGTTTATGATATATTGCTAGCAATTAGTAATTTCTACACAGTTAGGTCGGCAGACAGAAAGGGTCAAAGCGTCGGGAACGATATTACATGCTGGGATACGCAAAAGATTGACATTCCAACTCCTGCGCAGAAAAGGGTAAAAGTAACATGATTTGCATTGTGTATAAATGGGAAGATTGCGTAACGAATCTGTTCTTTGGAAATCGCATACCACCATTCGTTGTTTGAGTAAACACCCTGCAAGTTCGCGATAAGAAGAAGGATAAACTCATTATATCCAAGGAGGATAAACTCATTATATCGCGTGTCGGAATTTGATCGCGGCCTATCGGAACTGCCGTTTATTGTTTCGCGATATTGCTGTTCGAGTGTTGATAGTGTTTGCATGACTGCCAGGAGAATATCGAATCCATGGATCCAGGAGGGTTAACTGACCACCTTGCAGAATCTCAGCTGCTCCACTTCACTAACACCTGAGAGGACAGGTATGTTGTTTCTCAGATTTGCGGGATCGTACAACCATGTTGCGTACCTTGAATAAGGAACCTGGTTTGTGACAAAAGTCCCCCCCACGGCTAGTGAGACGACGTCTGTAGCACTATAATCACTGAAAGCACGGTTTGCCTTGAAGCTGCAACAGAGAAAGGCTCGCGCACAGTGGTGGCATGAACTTCGACATTGGGCACAGGTGTGGTAGCATATGGGTTTTTCTGACGAAACTCTGTTCTGCGTACAGCAAGCATCATAAAAGGCATCCAGGAGAAAGAATGCTGTTAACTTGCACTCACTATCGTCGTACATGTTCAGCACCTGGTGTGTAAGTATGGGGTATTGCTGGGTAGACACCTCGATCACCTCTTCTCTTGTTCGTATAGCCGGGAATGTGAGCAGAAGCCGTTACATTTGTGATGTGTTGAGGCCCACTAAACGACCGTGTCTTCAACCTTAATTTCGAGTAAGCAAACTTTCAACATTAATGCACAACCGCATGCTGTTCGTTCTGAGTTAATCTTCCTTGATACACAGGATGTTCGACTGAAATCCTGAAATCCGCTGACGGTTTCCGTCCCAGAGTATTACATAATCCGTACAGAATTGGTTACCAACTCAGTAGTTTAAGGTCCTTAAAGGTATTAATAGCACTTTGTTTCTTAGAAAGCCGAACCTCTTACCCGCCGTACATAATACATGCATATTTACTAATACATAATACAAATAAAAAATAGATTCAAATATGTGAAGCAATTACATAATACAAATACATAACACATTCTTGAATAAATGCTAATACATTCTTGAATTAGTGCTAAAACATAACTGAGTTATTAAAATATTACACAAAAATAATTACGTCTTATGAAACTAAGGTATGTTTCCAATACCTGTACTTTATGCCTATACACTATACATTTACCAATACTTGACAGACCAATAGCTTCTTCCATAGTATTACAGAAATGCATTATACAAGCATATACAAGTACAATGTATTATCAATCTACTTCTTCACGTGTATTTTTACATATAAATGCATTATACAGCAGGTACGAGTACATTTTATCAAATTACTTCTTAACGAGTACTTTTACATTCCTGGGTAAATACTAAAACTTAATTCAAATACTGATACATTACACACATGCAAATTTACCTTACTGTATATAGCACTTTTCCAATCACCTATATTTATTACTGCACTTACTGACACATTACTGCAGATAATAATAAAACAAACCCTCGCAAGTACATTATCCAAGTAATGTTATACCAGTACATTACATAGTTACCAATATCTGATACAATTGCAAGTATATTACAACTAGTTACACATACGGATAAATAACACTCTATTTAAGAAAAAAATCAGTCATGATGCTTATTACCCACTTATTAATTAAATAGCCATACATTTCTGGGTAATTGCATTTTACAATATCTAGTAAGTATTACAGTCGCTATTACTTTATACAATTAATATGCAAAACATTTCATCTGTATATAACTTAAATAGATACGATCCTGATTACATACTAAGATTTTATTCAGTTACCATTTTTCCCCGTTTTGGCATAAACTGAAGCATGACACAAATACAGATTCATCTTACAAAATCCAGTACATTATACAATTGCTAATAATTTAATAGTTATTGTACCTTATAACGCAACCTCGGACTACTGCAAAAACTACTATACAGTAACCTACACAATTGCTAAAATGATATAAAACCCTTACTAATGCAAATACTAATGCATAATTTCCAAAATATAATTACCAATGTGTAATACAATTACTGATATATTACAAAACATGTTCAGTTGCAGATACATTCAACAATGTACTGTTCCAGAACACAGTACGTCTGTACTACCATTGGCATGGAGCATTCTAGTTTCAATAATCTTCGTGCAGTTACAAATGGGCTGTCCGTCGTATCCATTTACAGTATTCCGTTAATGAACTGATTATGCTGAAATTGTTTGCTTATGCTAAGAGTATTTATCTGCATACCAATCAATAATGCTTTTGAGCCACGTGGTTGCATACTTATTATATTGGCTCTTGTACCACATGGGCTTATTATTATCACTTGGCTGCCTGAGTCTCTGATTCCTAAGTAAATTGCAGCTAAATGCAAAGTGGTCCTGGCTGTCTTCTTCGCCACAGTTACAAGATGCAATACCTCTAATCTTAAAGCGGTAGAGATAAGAAGGAAAGGGGCCATGACCCCTCAAAAAGTGAGTGGTATAGTAAGGCGGAATATGTCTGTTCAGAGAGACCCTAGGGATGTACTTATATACTCTCGG
This sequence comes from Stegodyphus mimosarum, assembly GCA_000611955.2. Taxonomy (NCBI): domain Eukaryota; kingdom Metazoa; phylum Arthropoda; class Arachnida; order Araneae; family Eresidae; genus Stegodyphus; species Stegodyphus mimosarum. The sequence continues at coordinate 1,080,623 of KK120493.1, read as the reverse complement.
TCCTGTAACGCTTCTATTCCACATATCTTGCCACTTAGTCATAAGGTGAGACATTGTTTGTTGTTTGAGAAAAGAGACCGGTTTAGGAACGGTAATTCTGGGAGTCTGGTATAACATGCCGTTCCTTTGGCAATGTGGTTAGCCATTTTATTGCCATATATGCCAATATGTGCGGGGATTCAGTGCAGATGAGGCCTATTTTCTGAATGGAATACTTGTAGATGTCTAATATTATTCACTAGTAGACTGCGTGAAGCAGTCCCTGCTATTGCACTTAAACTTGAAGCTGAGTCCGTATAAATCTCATTAGACGCAAGAGGTGCTTCGGACAGATAAATTATGGCTGCTCTAATCGCTAGCAAATCTGCCTGAAAAACTGAGTTAAAAGTACCCAGTTTCCTTACACACCTACCACTGGTAAACAACTCTGTTGTTTTCGATATAGCAGAGGCCACTCCCTGTTCCCTCTAAAGATCTAGAACTGTCTGTGTAAATTTCATCCGCTCTATTGAGGTCATTTGGTTTCATAAGTGATATATACTCTTGTAGGTTATATTTGTCGCTGGGTAGCAGGGATCTTCTGGGCTATGATGTTCATAATCTGAGTGGCGTATTCTTGTCTCCATAGATTAACGGTGATTCCAAGACAGGAAACCTTTACTATAGTAGCTTCTCTCTCTGTGACTAAGTCAAGAGGAGGCTTTTCCGCTATTACTTGTACTGCCGCCGTCGGAGAAATGCGATATGACCTGCAGATCATAAGGACTTGCTATCGCTGGATATAGTTAAGCATACGTCTCATGTGTGATGTGACCTGTGTAACCGAGATCGCCGCTCCATATAAGAGGATCCTTTCGGCGACAGTCGTATACCATATCTTGAGTAGCTTGCCTGGGATTCCTCATCGTAGTGAGATAGTCATTTTCATGCTATTTGTCAAAGCAGTAATCCGTTGTTTCACGTGTTTTAAATGCTATAACCACGAGAGCTTGGAATCGATGATCACCCCTAAGTATTTCAATTCTTTTACACGTTTAATAGAAACCCCTTAGAGTCTAAGGCGTGGGTTCCTTGGTAGCGGGCTTTTCCTTCCAATGACTAAGGCATTTCCTTTATTTGCAGAAATTTGGAGCTTGTGCTTCTTTGCCCATTGTGCAAAAATGTTAATGTTCTCTTGGATCCTCGGTTCCAAGTCACTACAATGAGGAGAAAGTCGTCTGCATATGCCAGTAAATAAACTCCTTCTTTACCGTCACAGAGATGGAATACGGAATTGGCAACTACATTCCATGATGTCGGGCCCAGACACGACCCCTGTGGGCAGACTTTCTTAAGCGCGCAGCCTCTCTTCTTCATAACAATTTGTCCAACTAAGGTGACCAGTGCATATCTATCCTCCAAGTAACGTCTTGTAGGATCCATTAAGGTGCCTGGACAGCCAGTTAGTTCAAGGCTGTGGATAACGTCAGGCCATCAGAGAGAATCAAAAACACCTTTAAGAATCTAGTGCAACTATTGCCGTGTGTCGATCTGCTCTTTTAATAGATGTAATGATTTGTAGCAAGTGCTGTAATGCATGTTCTGCAGAAAAAACCTGCTTTGAAGCCATATTGTTACATACTGATGACCTGGATCCTACTGAGGTGAAACTGGAGGAGGGCCAAGATAATCTTTTCTAAGAGTTTACTAAATGATGGAAGAATGTAAACTGGTCGATGTGAGAATGGGAACGCTGGATCCCTTCCTTGCTTTAGGAACAAAGCTACCTTTGCTACCTTTCTATCCTCGGGAAAGCGACGAAATCTCCAGCAAGCTATGACAGCTGCCATAAGAAGCTCTAGAATTTTTTCATAGATAACCCTGATGATAGTGTTATCCACCCCATCTGGACCTGACGCTTTGTTACTGTTCAGGGCCTTGACAACACGTCCTACCTCCAGAGCAGTTGGGATGGGTTGGTTACCAAAATGCCTTCTATTATAGGAATTATCAAAGTTATTTATAATGATCTTATGCAATTCATTACCATTAGCAGAATTATCTTCCTGAAAAATGTTATCAAGTAGATGTTTAAGTACTTCCACCTGTGATGATGCTGTTTGTAACATGTTGTCGACTGTTTCTCTGGCAAGCATTCTTCAGATCTCAAACCCATTGATAATATCTGGTTATATATTGTCAAGAGACAGATATACCATCACTTGCCAACCACTACGTTTGATAAATTATAGCAGAGCGAGGAAGCTGCATGGAATGCGTTAGTGAAGATCACGGTATCAAATGTTAAAATGAAGTGCGACTGTAATAATAAGCTAAGAACCCTAAAATGTGATGAGAAACTTCACACTTGAAAGGTTAGCTAACATTGTATTGCGACCGCAATATTTCACTAAAATTTATGAATGCAAGATGAGATATGTAACCTCGCATAGGAGCATTAATTAAACAACTTACCCAGAACTAGGAATGCCAGATGCAGAGTGATGACAACCCATATTCACATGTGACATTTTATTAATAAATTTTTGTGTGTTAACTCTATTTATTAAATATTAAGTTGTTCGCAATTATGCCGCATAAGATTCCATTCAACGACAAAATCACAGAATATTTAAAAACAGCATATCTTTAGAATTTCCGATATACAGTTTCACGCCCTAGAGATAAATGTTTTCCTCCGTACATTCTGTTTGTTCTCACCGCTCGCTTTGAAATCTTGATTTTGTTAATCGAAAATTCGTTAAAGGTATGCAAAATATGAAATATATAATTCTAGATTCAAAATCGGGCTTCCAAGTACCCATGCTCGGGTGCAAAACTGCATTATCTAAAATTTGATGGCTTTATGTTCCGCCATTTTTTCACTATGCGAGATACGCAGATTCTTCATTATTTATTTTTTTAAAATTTAATATAGGGCGATAATATCTGGTGGTAACAATTTGAAAAGTGATACAGGAATTTATATTTCGACGACTCAAAATCCGTTTCGAGACTAATAACGCCCTTTCGGGTTATATATAACAACAACTATGGTGTTTAAATGATCTTTCTAATAATTATTAGCTAAGAATCACAATAATGTGTTTTTAGTAGTTGTAATAACAATTGTGATTATTTAAAGTGGCAATTTAGACATATTATCTAAGCGTCAAATGAAAAAGATATAAACGTGCTGAATGTTGAGGAACTTTTCTGAAACCGTAATGAGTACCCTAATCCTTAATAATCTCAGCGGGTCTTTAACGTGCGTTTATGTTGCCAGTTCACAAATTGTAATATGTATTTTAGTTTATCTTACTTTCTTCAATGTTTTTATCTGCATTAAAAGTTAGGAAAGAAATGTGTTGGCGATAATTTGCTAACAACATATATGTACAGGCAGAGAGAGAGTTAGTCGAGTTAAGATAACGAAACATAAGATTATGAAATTTATTATTGATATTTTATGTATGCTGGTTCTGAAGCAACATTGTATGTTGAAAAATGTTCTGGAATCTTCATTATTGTGAGGGCAGAAACACAATAATTTAATGTTTAATATTAATCTCTGAAATTTCCTTCACGATGAACTGACAATCAGATATAATATCAAAATATCACAACACCAAAATTTAATGCTGAAAATAACCAAAAGCATAAACAAAATGATATTCACACTTAAACTCGTCTTCAGATTGCAAGAAAAGAAATGAAATAAAAACAAAAATTCATTCTCAAATTCTAGAAGTAGCAATTTCGAAATGTTTGCTTCAATAGGCAGTGTAGTTTATTGGCTCATTTTCAGCAAACATTGTAACAAAGACCCATCATTACAGGGCTGCAATTCTTTATGGAAATGCCTATAATTACGCCAGGTTCACTTTAGTTCATGTTCTACTCATGGGATAGTTTGTCTTTTTTAGAACTCTGAAAGAGGCACTTTTCTTTTCTTTTCATGCAGCACAATGCAAAATGTGCTGTTGAGTATTAAAATCAATAACGAGGAAAGAGCAATGTACTTCACTGCCCTGAACTGAAATATTTTTGCGTTTATTTTGCAGTGTACCGCTATTAATTTTCATATAGCATGTGAAACATATATACGTATTAAATATAATAATGCTGCCACATCTCTTTCATATAGAGAGATACAACTATATACTGTAATTTCTCATGATTTGAAAATACTGAATAAATTTTACTTATTTGCTCTTAACCCACCAAAGAATGGGTTGAGTAACTTTTATATATAGTTGCACGTAGATTGGAGCTCTTTCTAATGACATATTCCAATAAAGTGCTTTGAAAGTATTTAACATCTGAGTTATATATTTTGAAATGATATATTATAAATTTTCTTCCTCCTTTTCGCATGCCTTCGTCTAGTGTAATTGGAAGCGCACTCACGCGCATTCGAGAGGTTCAGAGTTTGAAGCCCGGCGAGAGCACTGCACATTTTCACGTTCCCAGCATAAAAAAATCCTAATGACTCTACAAGTGAAGCTGGAACTAAAAGGTGGTGGACGGTAATTTGTCATCAGCAGGATTTGGCGACTGGATCCCGTAATTCCCAGTCGCTCCTTAAGAGAGGGAGTATATAAGGTACTTTCTCTCTCCTTTATGCAATCCTTCGTGGTGTAATTTGGAGCATACTTAACGTGTATGCACGTAGTCGAGGTACCACGTCTCTAACATAAAAAAAACTTAATGGATCTACAAACTAATACTAAAGTTGCAGGGAAAATTGCAAATCTTTGTTAATACGAAAAATAATAAAAAAGTGATTAGCTATTAATTTTATAATAGCCTGTATATTGAAGCATCAAAATAATAAAATAAGCAGGTTTCTGATGATCAAAATAAACAGGTTTTCTTATAAGTATGTGAGAACAGGGCGCGCTAAGGTGTTGAGCTTTAGAAAAATCGTTCTACTGAGGTAAATCATCGTTACGGAACGTATTTCAAGTGCAGTGCATCGCTATTTAAAAGAGAAGCTCACCAAGATGCTTTTTATCAAAAGGGACTGAAGACGGATATGAAGCATATACTGAAAGAAGGTACTTAATCATTTCTTGTGTCTCCTTTGAGAATCTGTTCTAATTTAGTCGCAATTCTTTTTGTTGAATCTCCCTGTACGACTGCCTTTTTTCTTTATGCCGAACATCAAATATTCTGTAATGTAAACTGTTTTGAAAGAATAATTTAAATTCTGGTTTCAGTAAATTGTAGTCAAATAACAAAAAGGTGAAACAAAAGATCAAACATATGAATCGTTTGAACAAAATTCTAAAAGTATATCCAAATTTAAAGCTGAATAACAGAAATGAATGATGATACCTAGGGTGAATCATTTCTTCAAATTCTGAACGTTTCTGTTACAAGACGTACAATAAATGCAACAATAAGTTTCATAAATGCAACAATAGGTTTCACATCCGCACATAAAAGAAACTCATTAGGAGGGAAATCACAGTAAACCTCATCACTTAATTGTAGATTTAGCGGCTATGCGAAGTTTGTTTTCCAGAGCAAAGTCCTACGCGTGACATGCAACATTGAGCAACATTGGCTAAAGCCAAAGTTTCGGGAAGATAACGAGAATTTGACCCATTATCAAAATGGGCTTTCCACATTTTCAGAAGGGGACTGAGCTGAAATTCAGAAATGCGCTTCCTGTACTCTGTAAAGCTTCTCAGAGTGCTTCCCCGACCTCCACTGTACCTGGTAACCCCATGTAAATTTTGTCGTTACGCAGATCCAAGATTTTGTGTTCTTGCTACCTTTGTTATGCGAGTTTGTTCATCTGTAAAAAGGGATCATATGCTCGGTCGCTGGTATTGGTAATGGCATGTCGGAATATTTGTTGCGAACACCTGAATTCATGCCTATTATTTGCCAAGTCACCATAAAAACACATATTAATCACGTAAGGTGCATAACTTAAAAATACTTTGAGCTGATGTTTCAGTTAGTTGGTTTTAATCTGGGCGTAGCTCGGCCCGCCTAGTGAATGTTATTTCATTTTAGCCCCAAACGGGCTTCAACCATTAGAGCATTAAAGAGGGAGGGGGAAGGAGAAGAAAGTACAAAAATAATGAGGAAAACATACAATTGCAACCATGGATATGTTACACCCACACACCACACACACATCAACGCACTTAAAAAAAGAGAGCTCTAACCTTGAATTTCGATCCTCTCCTTATTATTGTTTTTAATTTTCGTAATATCCTAGGCGATTTTCACATTTCTCTTGGAGCAATAATCTCGCTCGCTGTTGATTTCAAAATATTCTCGGAGATCAGCAGTTAATTCACATGATTCCAGAAAATGCATATTATCACCTACTACATTACAAGTTTTACAAAATGGATTGTCTTGGATAAAAAATCTTGATAAATATTGTGGGAAGCGGCCATGACCCGTAACAAGCTGGTTGAAGTCGATATCGTTCATGATTTTAATTTCTTCTTCGCTTTAAGAAATTGTAAGAGATTTTTTATTTCTGTTAGACCATCCAACATGTATTACAAGACTCCAGTATTCCAGCATATTTTTAAACATTATAAAAATGGCCTTGAAACTGGTAATATTACTTCGTGTTTATTACGGTTTGATACAAAAGAACTAACAATGCTTACTAAATAATACCTTTTGCATCTTCTCTAAGTTTCTTCTTTCGCAAAATATCCACAAAGAAATTATCTATATTCCTCTATTTTTTCTACTATTGATAAAATTTTTATCAAGGAAGACAATTTTTTTAGTCTCTTTTATTTTTAAAGATAATATTTTATAGCGTTTTTTATAAAATGTTTAGTCCAGCTTATATTCTTTTACGGAACAATACTATAAAATTATAGCTTGTCAAAAATATCAACTACAGTAAGCCAACTGCAGCATGGAGACTTTAAGCTTGTAAACAAAGTACCTAAATTCGCTTGGAATAAATAATTATTATAACTACTAACTTTAATATTAAATATGCTTTATTCTGTGCAAGAAAATTAATCACGAAAGTCGTTAAATATTACCACGAAATGAAATTATATATTACAGGTAATGAAACGGAGAATCATAAAATGTAACTCGGTGGAAAGCTAAAATTAATTAAATAATAAACTATCCAATTAGATGTGGATGCAATCCTAATTAAAATAAGGTAACCTCAGGTATGATGAATCATAAACAGAAATTCTTCCAGGATTATTTCTGATTTTATATTCGTTACAATAAATGTATCTTGAAGTACTGCTACGGAAAATAAAATTAAGAGATTAGTAAACGAAATAAATAAGTGGGAAGAAAATTCGAATAGCGGATAATGGATTTGCTTTAAGGCTCGAGGATAAAGCAATTTATCCTATAGGAAATCTGAGCTTTCGTCTTCAGATAATAACAGACATGTTAGTTATTAACATATGAAAACGCCATTTAGAATTCCAATAGAAAAAAAAACATTATAAATTTCAGAGCATAATGATGTCATGAAAATTTCTGCGGCACAATGACTACACGTATTTGGGCTCAAATAAAAATACTGCTCTTTTTTAAATTACTTAAAAACATAGTCACTGAAAACTTAGTCCCTGCTTAGAAATTGCGTTATTTTGAAGTTATTCCATAAAACGTATTTCGCAATTTTTCTTCCGTATGAAACAATAAGAAAATTTATTATCTGAACAATTTTCTGAGATTTTTTTCAACAAAAACTTCTTCAAGTTAAAGAAATTTGATTTCTTTGACGTGAAAGCTACTGTCAGGAAATTGCAGAAATACATTTTATTTACCATTATTTTTACAAATTTGAGAATGGTATCTGTTTAACTTTATTAATTCATAATTATTGTGTATTGTTTGATCCCTAGTGGTATAATTTATTGTTCCTGTAGGTATCATCACTGATTGTTTGGTTGTTTTCTTATAATATTTTTCTATGAATTATCCCAAACAAAGCATTCGTGGTATTTACAAGAAAAGGTTTGTAAAACAGAAAACTTTCAACTCATTTATTAATATTTATTTGCAAAATACTTGCAACTAAATATTAATGAATGAGTTAAAATTCTGCCACTAGACAACTTTTGCAAAAACTTACAACTAAATATTTAGGTGAAACGTTCCAAGTATTACTCCAAAATGTGCATGACAAGAAGTCGACTAATTTTTCATATTTTTCAACAGGAATAGAATGTCATGTATCTTGCGCAAGTCTCTCGAATTCCTTCAAATTTGATAAGTTATTATGGCTTGTTTCATATTTGTTTCATGTGTTGAGAGGATTTAAGTTTCATAGTAGAACATTAATTCTGACAAACCTTTTCTCAGTTCTGCCAAGTGCATCGAATCACCTTTTCATCATAATTGTGTCATATTCTCTTCAGTTTTCTTATCATTCTTCTTTGGTCACAGTACTATCTCTATTAAAACTTTAGCACCTGGCATACCAGGGAAACGAACTCAGAACATATGACTGCTATCATTAACGCTTTTCATATGTATTTTGAATTATACCCTTGGTTTTTAGATCAGCTACCAAACTATTTTTTCATACTTTCTAAGCGCATTTATTTTTGTTTCATGTCTCTAAAGTGCACTTTTCCACTATTTATTCAATTTTTCAGATAGGGTTTTAAACAGTACGTACAATTTCGTAAAATATCTACGCATTTCTGTATTTTTTTTCTTTACAAAAGCATTTTTGTGACCTTCGGTATCACGCCATTTTACTTACTTTAGAGACAGTTGCATCATGATGCCTTTGGACCTTTGGAAATGATGACTTTTGGAAAGAGAACAAAATCTGTCTCTCTGTCGATTTTCGGTGAACAGAAAAATCATTCGTTTCTCTCTTGAAGTTATTTTAGATTTAATACTACGTTAAGTTGCACATTTTGTACATATGTGTGTAAAACATTTCTTCTAAGGAAATTCAATTTATTTTGCAATTTTTCTCGACATAATTGCTGTGGATCGAATTAAAGTTTTATAACTGGCATCTATTTAGAACGTTTCCCTCTGTTCATATTTTCGCTATGATTGACGTAAAAAAATCTATCATTTTGTGAGATAACGTGAGATATTTGAGATTTGAACAGAAAGAATAACTTACTGCTTCACTTGTGCTTAACTGTGTAACACCATTAAATGCTGTTAGTTAAACATTGGTTCAGTAATGAATAATGTAATGTTACAAATATTGTGGCATATTTACTGTACGTGTGGTATAAATAATTGCTAGTTTCTCTTTAGATATGTCCATAAACATGAACATAGTCGTAATTAGCTAAGAAGTGAAAAAAATAAGGTAAACTTCGCATTATCAGTGCATCTAAAAATGAAAAAAAAGCGGTACGAGGCAGAAAAATTAAATCAAAGTATCTTAATAAAAGGTAATAAGAAATAACTGGTAAAATGACAAAGTAACGAAATTTCTTTAAATTAACAGGATTCGAAATCAGACATAATGTAAGGAAACAAATAGAGAGGATACTAAATCATAATGTTACAGCGGCATATAAGACCTTCCCGTCAATTTTAAGTCAAACAAAATCATGTCGCTAATACATTACTGTGGGAAATTGTAGCAGATAAACGAAAATGAATAACGAAATATTGGACATGCAGAGAAGAAACTAATATCATCTAAAATAAACTAAAACGTTAGAGTTAGAAATTGTAAGATTTTTCTGTAATATTATACGATAAAAACAATATAAAAGTAATTAAAAAGTACAAAACTATGAAGTATATAATATAAAAATATAAATAAAAGTATGACATAGAGACTAAGTAAGTATTATTAGATAAACAGCGTAAGAAGGGCAGTTAATTTATTATATAAAATTAAACGTTAAACTTCGAAAATATCTCAATCTGTAGGATAGTACAAAGTTTACTTATGAGAAATAATTCGATATAGAGCTGAATAATACTAGCAATGTTCATTATAAAGATTAGGCAATTGAAATATGATATGATGAATCAAACATATAAACATATAAAATTATGAATAGTATATGAAGCATAATATCTTAAATAAAATTTAAAATGCGTAAGAAAGTAAAATACATTTAAAATCAAAGAATATCATAAATAAATGCCACGTATTAAAATATTTATCGACAGTTGAAAAATGTGTTTCTTTTTTTTAACGGCGGACACCAGACATTCTGAGTGTTAGCCATTATTACAGTCAGAACTGGTAGTCACTTTTTTCTGCAGACACCTAACAAGTGGGCCTCCTAACAAGCGGGGATTTGCCTCCTATTGAAGAGACAGACAATTTACATCCAAGCCTTCTCCGGAATTCGATCTTGGGGACTTTGGTGTGGCAATCAAAGTCAGTAACCACTTTCCCGTTTCGGCAGCCAGTTGAAAAACGTAACAAGTTATAAATGTTTAGGTTATAAACACAAAGATGTTATACGGAAAGTGTGAATACGCTGGAAATTATGAAGGTTAGGAATTACTCAGAATAAATTGTTCACAATGACGTCAGAAGTTAAGTAAAATAATAGAATATCGAATTAACGAATCTGAAATAAGAGTCCTAAGAAAGGCCTTAAGATAAATAAAATGTGAATAAGAGGAGGAATTAATAATTGGATGGCAAGACAATTGAGATGCGAAGTAATGCAATACATAAATATAATTTACAACTTTGTAATGATTTCAAACTTTGTAATGATTTCAAACTTTGTAAAAGTAATTAAGATATTCATTAAAGAAATTACTTATTAAAATGAGTGAAAGGTTTTTAACATCTAATCTGTTGCCAAAACTTAGTAACATTCTTATCACCCGAATACTATCTTTCTTCTTATTATTCAACTGTTGTTGCGGCTTTGTATCTAAGGTGGTTTGTTTTGCTTCGTCACCCTGAACAAGCTGTTTCGTACTGCTATCGTGTCATCAACATATTTATGTGAGATTAAAACTTTCTATGAGTTAACATAGTCAAACGAAAGATGTAAACCATCGTTTCGTTATGAGTTAGGACTTTACTGTAAAATGAAATGATTAACTTCGGAAACGACCAATAAATTTTATTATTTAATTTTATTATTTAAACAACCATTAAATGCTATTTGAAAATATAATTTTTGTTGCATCACTGATTCTAATGTTTCATGATGTAAGATGTTGTTTGGTGTCAGATATATTTAAAACTTGAAAAGATTTTGATTTATATATATTATTGTAACTATTTAACTCATTTAAAATGCATAAAATTCAAAAAAATTATTTTGAAGCTAATTTTGGGTTTGTATCTTGTTTTTCATTTCCTGTTTCATCAAATATAAGAATATGATTTTTCTTAAAAATTCCTTTTCTTAAAATTACAATTCATCGTCGAATTTAATATTTCCAGATTAGAACTTCCTTTTTGAAATAAATTGCCTCCAATAATAAAAATAATTTTTTATCCGAGTGCTCCAATGAAAGTTGAATATAGATAATCACTCGATTTCACCACGAATGTTTCCTAATGTACTTTGATCGTTCAAAACATTATTGCATATATGGACTGCAGTACGCAGTTTGAGTACGCATGCGTATTTCCTATATATACTAATATGTATGTAACGGAACTACATGTATAATTTGCGTATTTGCGTTCTTGTATTTTGGGGTATGTGATGTGAAGTGCGCAAAAGAATAACAAAATGTAAACTTCTTTTTTATTTAAATTTATGTATGCACACAACTTGTGCAAGGGACTACAAGTTCCATAAAGACAACGCATTTCTTCTCCAGCTTTGCGTTTGTCATAAATATATTCATTTTGAAGACGGATGCTGCGGAAAGCACTGTGCAAATTTATTAAAATCCAGAATCTCATAAAAATTCGTCGAAATGATATGAAGAAGTTCTCCTAACTCTTCTGGAGAGAAGTTGTGCATCGAAGTGCATTAAAGCTTCTCTTTCGAAACCAAATATCACTGCCATACGCATATTTATTTTGAATTTCAGGAGAAGTGAGTCTGGCAAGTGTACAGAATTTGCGTCAAGCTCGCGGCGTATATTGCCTCCTATTCTGTTGAATTATTTTTCCCATCTAGCAATAATATTTATTTTGCAAGTCATATTTATATTATCATTTGGATTTTCTGATTATGTATAGGAAGCTGCGTCGTCATGTATTAGCCATAAGACAACAAGTCAGAGCTTTAAAATACAAGTTACTTGAGTCAGAAAGACAGATGTTCAGTTTAACATAAAATAAATAAATTTCGATACGTACTTGACATATATATGCATATTTGCTTTCGCGCAGTCGCCAGTACATCTGAGAAAATATGAATCCTTCAACAAGATAATAAGATAAATACTTAATTGACCCCAAACTCAAAGTAGTAAACGTATTATACTATAATATGAATTAATACGCGCTATAATACATTCGAAAAAATGCTTAAATGTTAAAAACCCAAAGACATAAGAGTTTGAACATTCGCAGTCTAATGTGAGATCCAGTACTAACAAAATAAATAGTTACGCACGCATTTTAGAGTCGCTTCCATGCGTAACTTATATTTGATCCAATTTCTTCTAGAAGGTTTATGTGAATGAAAAATAGTACTTATAAGAGCACAAATGGCAAAGAATGTAAGAAAAGAGTGTGGGGATTTGTTTCAGTTACTTAACAATTAATTTTATTTTGAAGCAACTTTCCTTATACTCTTGCTTTCAACCCACGATTTCTTGTCAGAATGTAAATAAGGTAGCCCGAGTGCATTCAAATGAGACAGAAAGACGTTAGTATTTAAGTAATGGATTTGGAAGGTGAATTTAGAAAGAGAGAGAGAGAGACAGAGTGCTCTGCCGACCTGAAGGCTATGCTAATATCTTTGATTTATTAGCAATTAGATTTCTGTGGTGTTTAGTCTTCTAGCCTTTAGCTTATTTACGCAAACTTTTACTAATCAGAGCATGCCTGTGCGTTAAGTGACCTGCGAAAACCATTTAGGTTAACTTAATTCTAACCTATTTGAAATTACTTATTACCTTTTAAGTTAACTCAAAAGTATTAGCTTTTGTAAGCACGAATCGGTGCCATCTCTGAACATATTGAATTAATAAAGGGTACTTGACACGCTTATTTCTGACCTTTGCCGCACTTAAGGATACTTTCTTACATAGTCTATTGACGTCTAGTTAGTTTAAGTTAGCTAAGAATACTTGACGTTACAGGAAAAATAAAACATTAATAGAGGGTAATAAATATGTGTTAATTTACATAACAGAAAAGAAGATGTTCAAAGTAAAGGAATGTTTTAAATTTTAAATATAATACAAATATTTCTTACATGTCGCTTAAATTCATTTTTAGACTGGCAGCAATGAAAAAATAATCTCTGTTGGGAAGAGTAGCAAAAAATTATGGATAAATAAAATCTTAATTGACAAACGTAAGAGGCAAATAAATATTAGAAATAGAAGGAAAACGTAAAATATAAATTAGTAGAAAAAAGAAGATTTAGCATAAAAGTGTTGAAAGAGGATTTGGAGCGAAAATTTACATAGGACTTTTTTTTCGAGCATGCATATGTATATATATGTTCGAGTGATGTATAGTTAAATTTTGTAAGATCTAAAAGTCAAAAATGAACACGGAGTTCACAGAATACTTTAAAGTTTGTAAATTTAATAAATATGCATATATATTTACATTACGTCATGTTTTGGGAACACAGTCGGGATGGCAGAGTGGTAAGGCGAGAGGAAAGAGTTGATACCAAACTAAATTCAGCCAATTAGCATCTTTATTTGCAGATTTGCAGGCAGACTAAAATCATTTCTTGTAGGCAATATACTCTTTAATCATAGCAATTACGATATTTTCTTATATGCCCAAATAAAAAGATAGATGCGATGTCATTCGAGGCAGGAAAGCATAAGCGGCGTAGATATGGTTGCTTGGCAGAAGTCGGGAAAAAAAAGAGGGGTAGGCTTAAACTGGTTTCCTCGCGAAGCAGAATTTATACTGCGTAGATGCAAATATGAATCCAAAAATATGATTGGTCAGTTTTACTTTTAGTTACCTTTTTTAAAGCAATGTTACGTAATTTCGAATGATCTCGAATAATTTGGGAGAACAGATGAATTTAGGGGAAGATCACCAAATTTAACTCAATAGACAGAAGACAAAACTTTCTTAAAAGATTAGAAAAACAAAGTTTAGAAACTAATAAAAGAAATGAGCAATTGCTGCAGGTTGGCAAAAATTGAAAAATCTTTTTTAAGAATTTTTTTAAGAAAAAGGTAAAAGTGGAGTTTAAATGCATGTTTACAGTTTCTTTACTATGAAGGTCCTAACCATTTTGTACCTCGGAGACAGTCGCACCCAAAGGTAGTACTAGTAAAGATTTTACAATATTGAAAGCATTGCTAAGTAAAAGAAATGTTTTAAAAAAATTATGTCTGTATGTATGACTTCTTTCTACGAACTATTAAATTATACACATTATCTGCTGCAGTTCATTTAAACTTATTTCCGCGAATTATTCTAACTTAATTAACTGATTTCTCCAGGCACGTTGAAAATGACATAAAAATTACAACTTCTGAAATTAAATATACAGGTCACTTTTTGTCGTACTTAAGTCAAACTTCTTGTAATTTCATTTTTTCATAACGAGCATAGAATTTCCCAAACATAACTATAGGATCTGAGGAACAGCATTAAAAGTTAGATTTCGTCATTTCTCAAAAATTAGTTACTATTTTAACTTTGGCATTGCCAAGACATGAATATTCGTATCATTTAAATCACTTCTGTAACTGGAAGTATAGAACTAGGACCAACGATTGCGAAACGAAAGGTTGGGAAAGGACGTTTAATATTATGTACTTTTTACAGTGTTGATATGCACCTTAAATTGATAATATACTATTATATAGTATTTTGACAAATTTAAAATTTTAACACTTTATTATGACATCTAGCATTTTATTCTTGAAGGCACCTTATTCCTAAGCTCTTTAAATTCCGTAAAGTTAACAGAATGGCAGAATCTTTAAAAATTTGACATTTGGTGCTGCTGATTGTAATATAAAAGTGAGGTGCAAGCAATATCATATAAAAAATTTCAAAGTTCTATAGCTAATCGTTTTTGAGTTATGCAAGGTACAAACATGCTTACGCATACGTAGGTACGCACAAATTTCACAAAAAGTTCTTTTTGAATCCATTTGAAATCCATTTTGCAGTCCGTTTCAAAAAGAAAAATCCTTTGTTCTGTCTTTACGTACACACGTCAAGCAAAAAAAATCGTGCAAATGGATCGGGAAACGAATATGTCTGAAGAAAAAATACCCAAAATATTACCCGAAATTTATTTTTTCGCGATTACTATACTTCCTTTACTTCAAGGAGGTAAAAAATGTTATGTCAAGGCTGGTATTTAGTACATTTTGTATAAAACTTGTCCCAGATTATAATACTTGTTTTAGTTAAAAAGCTATTTTTATATGAATTCTTTGTGCAAATTAGAATAAGTTTAAATGGTGAGCCAATTTGTAATTTAGGAGTTTGATGTGGGAAACAGTCAGTATATGTGTTTAGCCTGAGATCTTCGCTTAGACGATCTGAATATTTAAAAAACAAATACTTATTTATCATGTGTTTCCAAATTTGGCACTACACGGAAAGGGAGTGATGCGTCGAGGAGGACTTTTAAAAGGAAATTGGTCGTATCCAAGTTTTACATGGGGAATTTACGAAAAGCCCATGCAGGCAGTCTGTTCTGTGAGATTGGAACTCAGGATCGAGATTCTAGTACCTTTTTCTGTTGCAGCACACTTTTAACGATTTCAAAATTTGGCGGCACGCAAAGAAACAGTTAATTTTGAAAGTTGTTTACTTACCCATAATACACTGTGTAATGTGTGTGTGTGTGTGTGTCTGTGCAAAAATTTTGAATGTAAAATAAAATAATATGTACTACAAAAACAGCAGTACGTTTGTTAAGGGATTAATTGCAAGTTAATAATAAGAATACATTCAATGAGAAATTTGAGCTTGATGTTTTTGATAATTTCATTTGTATTTGGTCGTAAAAGTGACAGTGCTAGTCTTATAGCGTCTTATACATTTAGCAGTCTCGATCTTTTATTCGCTTTTATGTTGGTTAATACTGAAATCCAAATTCACACAAATAAGATGTAGAAAATTATAATAATATTTTTAAAGCTTTTTTTGGCCATCATGGGATAATCGCATCTAATGTTAATCCAAAATGAATTAATTGATTCTTCCGAATATTTTAAAATTAAATCTCGATTATTAGAAAGTGAAATTAGTTCTTCCTCTTCATTCAAAGTTAATTCAAGTACAGACGTTTTCGTTATCACAAATGGATTACGAACCCCATCAAAATTTTTTATATCTAAATTTGGAAAATAATGAATAATTCTCTCTTTTAATGTTGTCAAATGGTCAATAACAATTTTATTAAAATTTTTTGGGACTGACTCAAACTTTTCCAAATTGCTTTCCTGAGCTTTATTCTTCTATAAAGTTACTCGTTTTTGTAAATCTATTAGTGTATTTGTTAAGTAATCTAATATTCCATCTGCAACTATCAGAACTTCTCAATTTAAATTATGAACATGAGCGAAAATGCTCCATATTGCGCTTTCTTCCAGAGCACCGAAATCGGCCTGAATACTACAATTGTCGGGCTTATTAATGCCCTAAAAACCGAATTTCGCCAATTCGAATGTGTACCGTATAGTAGGTTAAACTCATTATAATTTTTACTATATAAATTTCTAAAATTTGGCGGCATTCAAAGTGCCGCGGCACAGTGGTTGAGAATCACTGATCTAACGTATTGAATTTTCTTAAGCAGCGAAAGCTTGCATTTGTTATTTTTAGCTATGCTACAAATGAAGTTTTCAATAAATTTTTATTTCAGTTTTACCTCTTATCTGATTTTCTGAATAATTGTGTTTAGTGCGAAGATGAAAATTAATTAGAATAAGCGAAGCCGATCAGCCGTATTAGATAATTTGTTGTTATCGATAATCATGAGTGAACTATTGGCGAAACAGAAATGTATATTCTAATTTGCTATATTTATTAAGTAGAATACTTCGTCAAAAAATATCTATTTATCGAACTTCAAAGGAGGATTTAATTTGCTAAACAGACTCTATGCGCGGATTCCAAGAAAGGATGTAAATAAACGATCAGCTTTAAATACTGTTGATATCTGAAATGTTTCATTTTGTACCAAAATGGTTTTAGAGTAGACGATATTATACATCTGATTCCCGCTCACACTTCACAGCTTTCATCATGAGAATATTAGCTTTATATTGCATTATTACTATTATTATTATTATTTTCAGGTAAATGTATTTGCTGTTCTATAAGCCTGTCTTAAAACTTCAATCTTTAATTCTTTATTTAACATCAGCTCACATACGTCATCACAATATACTTTTCCAATCAAATTAAGGAAGTTATAATTATACTATAGTATACTGAATTGGATTATTTAAGTTAGGGCAAAGCACGCGTTGCCTAAGAGAAGAGATGCATGTGTGGAGAACGTTTTACTCGAAACTAGCTCGCTTTCAGGAAACACATAAGGAAAATTTCAAAAACTTCCATAAAAGGATTGATTGATCTTACCTAGAACCTTAACTTGTTGATCTTAATTAGAATCATGGTCAAACTATCAACGTTAAGCGATTTTGTCGCTCAGGTACTGATCGGTCTTATACTACTATATACCTCTGACTAATTTAAAAAAAAATCAATTTGTGAGGAAAATAACACTGAACGGTAATTAAGTTGCCTTTCATAATACAGATAGATAGACTATTGCACGCATAAATCCAACTGGTGATAGCCAAAAAGCTCATTTACAAATAATCTTCTCTTTAATAAGCTGTGATTAAACTGGTACTTCTTACTATTAATCTCATCTTTAATAAGCTCTGAGAAAAACTGGTACATTTTTTATAATAATTCTTACTTTATTACATTTTTTGAAGATCATATTACATTATATTTGATTACATTACAGTCTAAACATATTTATCATTTTCGAATAAATTCCTTCAAAATATATTTAACTTTTCCCGAAATAAGTGACGCCTTTAAATATATGCTTCGGCATTTAATTTTATGTACTCCAATGCTGTAACATCGGATACAATTTGACACAAACGTCTCAAAAGCTGGTTTCTCGAGGAAAAAAGGTAAAACTTTACGAAGTTCAAAATATTTCTCTCTGTCTTAAATTTCGCCTTGTGGAAAGCCAAGTAACACAAAACAAACAAACTGAACACTCGCTTTTCAGGTGCTGATAGGTAATTCCAGGTATTTCATTCTTTTCTTGAAGATCCTTTCGGAATAGAAAAATCTAATTTATTTAGGGAAACTTCGCGTAATGTTACCAAGGGGGATAAAGTTATTTTTACTACTTTCCTGAATTTATTGGTTCGCTGAAGTTTAAATGGTACCTTAAAAATGCTATTCTGATGTTCTTAGTGTTCCAGAGAGAATGTAATTTCACTTTAATCTTCTTTCTTTATACGGTTAAGTTCTGCTTTATTTTATTTTATTTTTGCATTATTTTTTTTCAAAAGTGGCGTTTGAATATATTTTCAGCTCCATGCTCTTATTAAATAATATTTTATTCCTGAAGTTAAATCATGTTTACAAGTTTACAATAGGGAAATTTCTAAATATTTTAAAAATAATGTTTTTCTGCGTTTAGACTCATCTGGCTTACATTTTGATGCAATCAACTGAAATTTCAGAACACGGTAAAAATAACTTTGAACTGCGTTCGCATGATGGAGATTAAACCTAGTTAAAATTGCATATTAATATATGGCCAGCTGTTCTTTTACGGTGTACAAATATATAGTTATAGTAAACTAAAATTTGCTTCATCATCAACATATTAGCAGTACTTGGTGTACAGAGAAATTTTTTGGGCCAACTAATTTCGTCACAATTCGTGAAATTCTACTTAGCTGAAAGAATGTGGCACAATATCTACTGTCAATATTATAGACTGTAAAACTGTAAAAAAACTCAGTTGCTTTAGACATATTTTTTCAATAAATTTGTGCACAATTTTGAAATTAAATAGTCCTAAGTATTAAAAAAAGAGTTCATGTTTGTTTAAGCAATTTGCTACAAATCTTGCTCAAACCATATAAAACAAAGAAACTGAAAAAAGGTAATTCTGTTCAGACTCAAAGTGCATAAAACTACTTACAAAAGAAGAAAAAAGACCATATCCCATTGAAAAATAATACCCCTTTTTTTCTGGGCAAACTATTTGTATATACACATAGCATGCTATTATGCCATGTGACAATTACAAGATAAAAAAAAACTAATTTAGAATGAATTTAAATGAATCTTTTACTTTGATTTAAGAAAGTTTTCATTCACACAAGCTACATTTTCTATAAAGTTTCATCAAAATTCTATATTTTTGATAAATTGTTAATTGTTTTCCTTTGAAATTTAATACGATATTACATTTTTATTGCTTTCTAAAGTTTTCATATCATAGTTTACTAAAGTTTTCTAAAGTTTTCATTTCATAGTTTACCAACCAAAACTGTTCTCTTGCTAAAACGTGAATTTATCATAAAAAGTTTTTTTTTTATTTCAGTTTTGAGTTTTATGTGAAAAAAAAATGAAATTGAATGTCTTTCAGATGCTGTTTTTAGGAGGCACAGAAGACAGTTTTAGAGAGATATAAAATTATTGCTTTTCTTTAAACAGTTGTACTTTACAATTAGTAAATATAGCTATCAAAAATGTTAAAAACAACTACAGTTTCATTTGCACGCGTGTAATTCTTCTAATAACTTCTATTAGAAAAGGGAGCAAATGCATTTATACACTTAGTATATGTAAGTGTTAGCCATACGAATCTTCATTTATATGATTTTATCGAGCTTAAAATTGGGTAATATGAATCTTAACAAATTATGAATCGCAAATAGCGAATACATCGAAATTTACTTTCCTATTTTCTTGTTAATCTTTACGCATTTTAATTACTATTTGCCGCTGAAAATTCTTTGATCACTTCATAAACTTTCGTCGTAAAGAATTCTACGCTTCAATAACTAAAATACCGGTGGCTAATAAAGCAAAACATATTGATTAGTAAGAAAGCAAAATGTATCTTAATCTTCAGTATAGATCATTTTCATATATTTTAAAATGAAATGAAAAACATTGACCGGAAAATCAATAAAACTTTTCCAAAATAAAGTATAATACTCATCCATTACGCGATGACAATAAAACCATATTGTGGAATTCCGTACATTAAATAAAAACTATCTTGAGAGTGGATTTGTTTTGTTTTTGAAAGGGAATTAATCTTAGCTGTTCTAAAATGTTGTCTTTCTCTCTTGTATTGCTTGAGAATTTACTTCGGATAAGACAAATTTACTTCACTTTTGAAAGGAAACAGTCCGTTTATATCAAGATTTATGATCACTCTTTATTATGAGATAATATTTGGAATTTTTATCAAAGTTTTCTATGCATGTATTTTGTAATAAAGAAGGTTTTCTAACATAAATTCAAATTTTTGTTTTTATAACTTCCCATTAATCATCATCTGAAGGAAAAATTATTAAAATTTATTTCTTTTTTGATGAAATATTTTTTAGGCTTTTCTCACTAGAGTTATCACTTTCGATTTGGTCTATTTAAGCTCTGCTGAAAATCGCAAAGGGGTTGACACGCTACTAGAATGCAAAACTGGAAGTGATAGTTAATTCTTTTAAAATGACGCGAATTACTTAAATGGGAAAATGGTTTGCATCTCAGTATATTTGCTATTAGCAGCCGATTTAATGTCGTTAGCTGATATTCCAGAGATTTTAAATTTGAGTACTTGAAATATTTGCGATATCCCTTTTCAAATTCCATCGAAACATTATTAATATTCACATTAAGTTCAACAAAACATCAGATATTTATATTAAGTGGAAATATAGTCAAGACGGAGTCTAGATAATACACTAGATAATCCGCTTGTTTTTTTTTTCTTCCTGCCCTCCTCTGTTCACTAATGCATATTTACTGAAATCCAATCAAGACAATTTAATCCTTTCATTATATATATATAATGCAATTTAAGTTTAAAAATAAAATAAGACATAACTTAAAATTAAGAAAAAGCGTATAAAATAAGACACAACTTTTTTTTTTTATGAATGGCTGGCACTGGCCACTACTAAGACCAGAAGTGGTGACCATTTTATTGTGGAGGCACCTAATAGGCGGCCACCGTTGTTACCTCCTATGAAGGGACAGACAATTTTACATCCATGCCTTCTCCGGGATTCGAACACGGGCCCTTCAGTATCGCAGTTAAGCTCCCCTAACCACTATACCGTCTGGGCGGCATAAGACACAATGTAGCATATTAAAAGTTTAATAGCATGTAACTGTAATCATGATGATTAATATCAAGTCAAATATTCTTTGTAGAGAGAGGAAACTTATAGTTATATTTACTTCATTCTACGAAATAAAAGAAGCAAAGTTATGGAGGAAACATTTCCGATATCATATTTCAACAAGAAAATCCATTTTGGTCTTTAGCGAATCCATTTGAACGATTTTTCTGCTTGATATCTATTCTTACGGACAGAAACAAGGACTACGTTTTCCAAAACGGATTGTAAAATTAATATGAAATGGATTCAGAACAGATTTTTCTTAACGTCTGAACATAGTCAGTTTGTGCACAGTTTTCCTGTTTCAGAGGGTGAGTATTGGTCCTTATCCATTCGAATTTCATACCAGTTATCATGATCTGAAAAACATTCACAGTTAGATATTTTGTCTTTTATCTGTCTTTGCGCGTCTTTTATTTTTTCATACTCTGTACATTTGTTTCTAAGCATGAATTATTGAGAAGTCGTATAATATCAAATATTTGTCCTACCAGCGTGATACTTAATTCTAAAGTTATCATAAAATTTGATCGTGCTGGTCACAACTTGAGGATCTTACGTAGACTATATAAAGCGAACAAAAGGTAGTATGTCTACACTCTTTGGTGTAAATTAAAATTTAGGATGATAAGTACTGTTATCAAACGATAACCCAAAGTTGTACTATTAAGAATTTAATAAGTCTAATAAACTAGTTTGTGTTCATAACAATCAGCAGGATTATAACATTTGAGCAGTTCAGTAAAATGTGCTAATTATATTATTACGAGGTAAGAAAATATTAATTAATTCGTCATGTTTATGCAAATTTAATATTGTTACGAATTTTGTATTTAGATAGTTAATTTTAGTTGAATTATAACTAAAATTGTTTTATTATCCCGTGCAACGGAGCTTGAGACACATTTTGAAAGAAACATTTGGAAATGTAAACATTGAGACACATTTCGAAATGTAAAAATGGAGTAGCACGTGCATTTAACATATAATAAATATAGGTATCTCTTTAATTTGTATTGAAAATTTAAAAAAAGAATAATTGACCATATGTTAGTTCTAACCGTAATTACACACTCTTTTTGGTTTCCAGAAATCTCGAGCAGCAGAAAATGCTAACACTATATGACGCGGCCTCTGGAAAGCTATAAAAAGTCAAAGACAGAACGTCATAGTTCAGTTGTTTATTTACATTGGTGTGCAAAAATTAAGGACGAAGTCGAAAAATTAGCATATCAGCTTAACGAAGAGGCAGAGCGGACAGAAAGACCAATCAGGAGATTAAGTAAGGTGAAGTACGGTAGCACATGCGCAGATATGCAGGTAGACGTAATGGGGGAGTGTACTCTTTACAGATGAGAGCTGATTCAGTCTGAGTAGCGATTCTCATCGCATACTCATCTGGAGAGAGCGGGGAAGCCGCAATCATTCCTCGAACATCATTGAAAGGGACAGGTATGGAGGTGGCGGTGTTCTCGTTGGGGCATGCATCATGCTTGGTAGTCGTACAGACCTTCACATCTTCGACGCAGGTTCAGTCAACGGGACCCGTTATTGTAACGAGATTCTTCTTCCATATGTGCGTCTTTTTAGAGGCGCTATGGCTCCGCAGTTCCTTTTCATGGACGACAATGCACCATGTCATCGGACAGTAGCTGCCGAACAGCTCTTAGAGAGTGAGGATATTGAACGTATGGATTGGCCAGCACGATCTCCGGATCACAATCCCATCGAGCATGTATGGGATTTTCTAGGCAGACGATTGGCCGCTCGTACCTTACCACCAATAACGATTCCGGAGCTTCGACTAGCGCTGCAAGACGAATGGGCAGCAATGCCTCAACAACTCATTGACACCCTCATTCTCAGCATGGGCAGACGCTGTGAAACCTGCCTAGCAGTCAGGGGAGATCATATCCCCTATTAAAGACCGGATGTTTCTTGTTGGACACCCATCAAAGGGATGTTTCGGCCTTCAGTCGCATTGAGTTCCATGTCACTTTTTCAATAAAGCTTGTTTTTATCCCTCTGATTTCTCTTTTAGTAAGTGTTGCTTACATTATTCATGTCCTTACGTATTGGGGATCTTACGGTATTAAATGTGTTGATTTGGAAAGCTTTTGCACAGAGTTATATTGAAAAAACCGTCTCGTCCTTAATTTTTGCACACCACTGTAGTTGCTTAGTTATTGTTAATGCGATTTGTTTAGTTCTGCGTGAACTGAGGTATTTGAATTAGCTTTCTCTTTAGATAACGCTTTGCATTGCGCTGTATTTTAATGGTTTTAGTAGTTTAAACTGTATAAGCACAGTATAAACAGTAGTTATACTGATTATATAACTACTGATTATACTGTTCAAACTACTAAAATATAATATACTATGTGATATTTGAACACTTGTACGAATATCTGTGAGAAAATCCAAGCGTTCTGATACATTCTTTTTGATAAGAAAAAAAATTTAACCTACTATCGGACTTACCTATTCAATGTATTACAAACCCGTACGCACGTAACAATATAAATGAATATTTTTGTACACACATTTGCAACATAACTAACTGTATATCTGAAAATTATTCGTATTAAAATTATATTTTAAGCCTGATTTATAATGCGAAATATGTTATTTATTTTTGTCTTCTAAAAATACATTTGGGTGTTATTTTAACTGCAATATATTACAGTCATGGCTACGGGAAGACTAAAAATTGTTTCTTGTTTAAATAGCTGACTAAATGTAAATCGCTGTTTAGCTGTATGCAAGTAGAGCTATGCTTTGCATTTACTCTGTTATTAGAATTATATGTTCAGATCTAAACTCGTAACACTTGTACTACATGCTGGTATAACTGCTTTCGCTGCTAGTTTCTGTTAACCTTTTTGATGTATGCAAAAAGGCGAACATCACAGAAAGAACAGATTTCTAAGAATTTTTAATTAAAACTATAAAAAAATCTAAAAGCCTTCAGATTTTATATTACACCAACGTTTTTTAACGTTTGGTGTATTAACTTTATTTATTAAATATCATGTTTTTTGCACTTAAATCACATAAAATTCAATTCAACAGCAATATAAAAAATATTTAAAAACAGCATTTTTAGAATTTCCTATAGACAATCTCGCGCGCTGAAAATAAAATTACTTTTTTTCCGTACAGTGTTCTCATTGCTCGGTTTGAAATCGTTGAGTGTGTTAATCACAAATTGGTTAACGCTTTACAAAATTTGAAATAGATAATAAAACAAATTCCAAATTCAAATTTGGGTTTGCAGATTCCATATTCGGGTGGAAACGTACGTTACTCAAAATTTTATGAATCTAGGTAAAGGCGTTTTTTCACAATAAGAGAAACATATCTACATTCAACGCCATGCTCCTTTATTTAATTTTTTAAAAATAATACAGAGCGGTAATTTTGGTGGCAAAAGTTTCAGAAGTGATTCAGTCTTTTATAGTAATTCAACGTAAAATTCCGTTTCGAGACTGAGCTAACGCCCCTTTTAAGACTGAGCTAACGGCTTATAAGCAAGTGTATCTCTTACTAAATACTTATTTATCGCCTTTCCTACTTGCGTAATAATCTCATTTCTACTAGGAAGCATTTTAATCGTGAAAAATTTCGAATATGATATTTTAACAAAAATATCCATTTTGACTGTTCCCGACTTTATCTGGATGATTTTTTATGTGATGTCTGTACGGAGGGACAGAATTGAGAACTGTTCTAAAACAGATTCTAAAATGCATTCAAAAAAGCTTTTTTTGTGATGTCGGTAAATACCTATGTAAGTTTGTATATATTTATCTTGCATATATCAAAAACAATTCGCCCTAGAAAGTTGAAATCTTGTATATGGGACTGCTTAACATCTAACTGTGCACCTCCCTTTTTCATTGCAATCAGCAGTATATATGCATATATATTCCCACTCACTTACCCGGCCTTTATTTTCGCAACCGTTGGTGGAAGTAATTACAGAAGTGTTTTAAATGGCGAAAATATTCATGTTTTGGCAATGACAGATTTAAAAAATAATAGTTTTCAGCAATAACGATATCTAAATTTTTTGCGTTTTCTAATTCCTATGCATATATTGGGAAAGTTTTACAGTCGCTATGAAAAAATAAAGTTATAAGAAGTTTGACTTCCTTAAGACAAAAATTGAGCAGGATATTTAATTTCAAAATTTGCAATTTGGGTTGTAATTTTCAATTTACTCTGACAGATCGCTTAATTAAATTAGTAGAATAATTCCAGAGAATACATTTAAATGAAGCACTACAAAAAATCTATAATTTAATAGGCTATGTGGCCATGTGACCATAATTTAATAGGCCATGTGACCAAAGAAGCCATGTGGTGTGCACTTGATCTTTTATGCGTATTTTTCCAGATACATATTAATAAAAATATTCTTATAAAACCAGGTCATTTGAATTGATGAAAACGTGAAATTCCAGCTTTATAGAAATAATAGCTTTTCCACGGAAAATAAACAGCGATTTACAAATCTGCTTACAGAACAATCTTACAGATCAAAGTCTAAAGCATTATTCTCTAAGGAGTATGATCAATAGTACCAGTTTGTACGTCTGTTGTGTTACTGAGTCTTAGTGCCTCGAGTGATATGTCACATAGTCGCTCACAGGCAGTTTGTTTAAAGCCGAGTGTAAGCGCTTCTAGAATCTTTCAGAAAAATATTTTCTAATGTTTTGAAGCTTTTCCTGTAAATTTCTAGAATTTCGCGATATTGGCAAAAATGTCAAACTCTAGCTAATGTAAAAGAAGTGTTTTGGCTCACGGCTCTGGTTTTACTTGAGTGATTTTTATGATTTTAACATCAAGCGTCTCAAATCATCTGCCAAATGACAGACGGAATAGATGAATACGAATAATAAGTGGCCACGATTCAAGTTTAAGTAAAATACAAGTATAAAGTAAATTAACCTAGTATGACAACACACAACACGTTAAATAAATAAGTAAGTAAAATGTATGACAGCGCCAAAATACCTGAGAAACTGTTTAAAACTTAGTTGACATGGATATTTACATAAATTTCAGCAACATCTTCTTCTATGTCATATTTGAATGAAATCTTCCGCTAAATAATCTACAGAACATCATTTTTTATTTGCGTTTGATATACAGTTATCTTTGCTTCTACAATGAGTATGTTGTAATTTGCTTGGCTGCCCGAAGTTTTCCGAATTTTAACTCAGCTTTCTGAAATTTTACACCGGCAGTCTTTTTATTTCAGATTCATTTTCTAAAGATCTACTTCATAACCTTGGAATATTTTTGAACGAAGTAAATTATGCTAATTACGGAAGTGCCAGTCAAGTTTAAAAAGTGGCGTTTATAAAGGAAATTAAATGTTCTTAAAAGGGGTTGTGTTTAAAATTAAGACTCGTATATCTTTGAAAAATATTTGGTAGCCAGGATTAAACCCAACAAAAGACAAAGGTTAATTTCCCAAGTACTAGTAGCTTGATATTTCACTTCTGCGGAAGAGAGCTTTTATAAATATGTAGAAAAGAATAAAAACCATGAAAAAAGATTTATTCCGAAAAGTATTGAGGTAGCGGCATAAACTAACTTTGCGAACTGGATTACAAGACGGCGTCTAATTGAGATTGATGACAGCTACAAAAGTATTAGGATGTCATATTCGGTATGAAGACACTAGTTCTGCGTGAGAAGGATAAGAATACAGTGGGAGGTGGATTTACTCCTCTCCTGGGAAAGCGGGTCAGCAACTGGATTTATCCTAGAATTGATGGTTGATACAAAAGGCTACGAGGCACCTTGTGACGTAGAATAATTTTCCATCGTCACTTTGCTCAAATATTAGCCCTAGGATCAATTTGCACTATGCTGACAAACAAATTGACGTAGAGGATAAAACCTAGTGCAAAATATGATGTATGACAGCTGAGGCTTTTCTTAAGTTGCGTTATTCTCTAGCGTACGTTGCAATACGAATATATTGGATGTGATAATGATTAAACACGAATAAGGCGACAGTGAAGTAAAAAAGAAATAAATATTAGCAACAAGAGATTAAAAATTAAAATTTTACGAAATGCAGAAAAGTTATTTTTATTTCCTTGTACGATGTAAATGAAGTATTGTAATCGTAAGAAATTTCGGGTATCATATTTCAACGAAAATATCATTTTGACCGATCTTTTTGTGTGACATATGTACGTACGGACAGAAAGAAAAGGACTCTTTTTCCAAAAATGATTGTAAAATGGATTTAAATATCGGGACGTCTATATGTACGTACGCTTCTATGTGTCTCGCATAACTCAAAAATTATTAGCCGTAATTAACCTTAAATTTTGTATATGGGATTGTATATAAATTTTGTATATGGAATTGTATAAATTTTGTATATGGGATTGTATAACACTTATCTTTTTTGTTGCAATCGGTGGCACCAAGCGTATATTTATATACCGAAGAGCCATTACATTATGACCATCCTGTTTATAACATGTAAGACCACTTTTAGCCCTCAAACCTGCTAGCACCCGGCGTGTATTGAAGCCACAAGGTACTGATACGTAGTCTGAGGTATCTGGTACCAAGCACTTACTATTTCCCTCACATTGCGTGGCAGCACGAATTTTATTTTCCAGGTGGGACCACAAATAAATGCACTATTGGACTAATGTCATATAAATTTGGAGGCCAAGGCGTGACTTAAAAAGCCGTGACTAGCATGTAAATTATTACTGGAATTTTTCTCGAATCACTCCCTGACGATTCGACATGGTGCATTACCCTGTTGGTAAACACCACCGCCTACGCCGGAAATACTGTTGCTATGAATGGGCGAACCTGGTTTGCAACGATGTTCACGTAGCGCACAGACGTCAGGGATTGTTCTATGGGGACTATGGGTCTTAATGTGCTCCATAAAATATTGCCCACTTCATAATAACCCCGCCACCGGCTTGTCTCCGTCCAACTCTGTATCCGGGAGCTAGGGTTTCATTTGGAAATCGAGTATTAGCACGCTCCCGTCGATGAGATAGACCAGAAAACATTATTCGTCGGGCCATGCAATTTCTGCCATTCTTCTAATGTCCAATTCCGATGCTTCTTGGCCCATTGCAGAAGCAGCTGGCGATGTCGTGCCGTCAGTGCGGGAAATTCTTCACCCTCCGGCCGCGTAGGCCCATACGCAGCAATTTACGCTACACAGTGTGTTGAGAAACACTCTCTGGCTTACCACTGTTGGTGGTGCTTTTGGCTGTTGTAGCTCTTGGATTACGGCGAACAATGCGTAGTAATCTCCGCTCTCCTCTGGAATCAATGCGCCGTCGACGACACACTGTTGGCCGGTGACTTGTCGTTTCACGGTTGGACCTTTGTCGAAGTCTGATAAATGAGATGCTTTTCGCAATATGTCGCTAATTGCGCTATGTTTGGAAAGACAATCCATGGCTCTTCGGTGTATATATACCATCTTACTCGGTGTATATATATCATCTTACTTAACTTTGTCTTTTTTATTCTTATATGTTGGTAAATCGTGCATGTTTGCTTTAAAAGCCCCTGAATTATGTTGTTCTTATGTTCCAATTAAGCAGCGTATCATCTCTATTAATGTATAAGTGTTTATTGCTTACTTATCTCATTAACTACTCAAGCCAATGTACATATCCATGTAAATTATTATTAATTATATATTGAAGCATATATGCAAACCGTTATTTGGTAACTTCAAAAACCTCATATTCTGCATTATTAAATTCCCGATGCCACCCTAGTGCTCTAGATACGTGCAGATACTGGACGGTACTCGATTTGTCATACAAAGCCGTCCAGGTGTCCGGCCCTGCATTCATTTGCTACCTGTTCCAATTAAGGTTCCGATACATTTAGTTAATCTTCATTCAATAGTTGTTAAGTTATCAACAGTTTAAACGTGTAAGTGGAGCTAGGGCTAACATGGGTCTATTTGTTGCATTTAAAGCTCTTAGTAGTGTAGTGAATTAAGTAATTTAGTGCACCAACTTGAGCGTCTTTCTACCCAGTGAACCGCAATAATGTTAACCATCGATAATAATGACAATTGTAATACAATGCATCAGTCTTTAGTATACACACATCCATTATGTTATTTGCATTTATTATAATTATACTCTTGTGCTTACATAATTTGCTGCAAGCCTTCTATGACTATTTAATTATGTGTTATTTATATTTAAATTAATTATTTTATATATAATTAGTTATTTTTATTCTATAATGGTTAGGTGAGCCGGCTACAATACCAAAGGGCCTGGTTTTGAATCCCGGAGAAGGCATCGCTGTAATTGTGCGTCCCGTCATAGGAGGCAAAGGTGGCCCACCTATTAGGCCAAAAGTGGCCCACCACCGCTTCCATAATATAGTAACTACCACTTCCGACCTTGTAAGCACCAGGAGTGCCAACTGTGCGTACTGTTCTTGATTTGAATGAAAGGGTCCTTTCACCCATCCTATGTCTTGTTACTGATACAGTTGAACTTAGCGAATTGTCGCTTCACAGTTGAAGTAAAGATCTCGCCAACAAAAGAACTTTAATTTTAGCTAGAATCATACAAGTTCATTTATTTTGCAATTAAGTATAACTTTATTAAAATTCTTGACTGACTTCTCAACATTAAGAATCGAACGCGAATCAAACATGAATTTAAAGAAAAAGGAAAACAAAAAATTTGGACTAGTTTCCAAGTGTTTCATTATGGTGCTTTATTTTAGAGAGGTATGCATTGCCTTTAGCCGTCTAGACGGATAGGGAAGCCTACTGCGATACCGAAGAAACCGGCTTCGAATCCCAGAGAAGGTACGTCTCTAATTTCCGTCCTTCATAGAACGTAACGGTGGCCCACATAGTAGGTGCTTTCACAATAAAGTGACCGTGACTTCCTTCCTTAGCAGTGGCAAGCCTAAGCCGGCTGTCTACCTGCCAGTGGGAAAAAATCTGTTTCGTTAAAATTTCGTTCGTGACTTGAAATAAATCGCATGTGCTAGATGACAAACATAATCAAAACTACTCATTATAGTAAACATAATTAATCTCTGCAGGAATTTCACTTTGAAAAATAATTCAAATCTCACTAATCTCAGAAAAAGAAGAGCTCGGCTGAACTTTTCAAGATACTCCACTTGCTACGCCCAAGTTGTTTCAAAACCGTTGCCCGTTTAAGTGTGTTTCAAGTAATTAATCATGAATAAATTTCCGAGCTTTCGAAATGAATGAAATAAGGGAAGCTTGCGGCAATATAGAGAAAATGACACTTTTTAGCTAAATTTTGAGAAACTTTTATTTATGTGCCCACAGACTCGTAGAACAAACAACTTCAATGAGAAAAGTGCTTCCAGTTTGAAGTGTTTCTAACCAAAATTTAGTTTTTTACATGCTCCTTAAACCCTCTGTTTACATATTCTATGCCATCGTATAAAAATGTTAAACATAATATAATATTTAATTTTTTGTAATCAACTTTTATTATTATACAAGATTGTAAAAACATTTTATAGATTTTTTTATTATGGTGTAATATAGCTAATAATGAAAGCTTTGTTTATATCCAATATCTTGGATTAAAATGCTTGTTTAATGGCTTCTTTAAACTCTTCTCTATTTCGCATCACTTTGATTCTTCTTGCTAAATTTTCAGTTAAAATTTCATTCGCATGTCCAAAATCATAAATGTTTTTATTGAACAGAAAAACGTAATAAAACCTTTTGAGATTGATTCATTAACCAACCAACCTTTCAGAAAGATGTCAAGTCGACGCAAAAGAGTACAGCATTCATCAAATATTAACCAAAATATATCTCATGGCAAACAGAAGGACCATGCATTTTTGAGACTACAACTGAGAAACCTCGTTAATGAAGCTGTTAGATTTCTTTGAACTGATTTCAAAGACTCAAAAAGCATCAGAAAGATTTATAATGGGAGATCAGCAGCTCTCTTGCATAAACTAGATAAGTCTATATATACAGTGTAAGAGGAAAATGTTATTGAAAATATTGTAGGGTTTTACTTTACTTTTTAAATAGTTAATTTTATTTTGAAACAAGCCTTTCCTATACATTCTAAATTCCCACCTACGTTTCCGTGCCAGAAGAAGTTTTCAGGACTACAATTTATGCAAATGAAGTACAAACGAGTACTTAAGCTGAAGTCTGGATCACTTGAGTAGGAGAGTTTTTCCTGCCTTTCGGCCACGTTGTTGCTATTAGTTCAAGCTTCCTATTCTACGGCCGAACCTAATACGTGCCTGCATGTATACGCCGGCGATTTTTAAATAAGGGCCATCTCCACGAATTGATTCTGTGCAGCTTCGGCTGATTAATTTTATTTAGATTAGTTTATATTTTGTATTATGAGATAAAGTCCAAGTGGAGGCTTCTTGTAAGCCTGAGAAAACAAGTGCAATTTAAATGAATGTTTTAAATTGATTTACATCATGTACGGGAATTCTTGTCATGCGTATGAGTTAGCTAAATTTGGAGAAATGAAAATTTAACTTAAGAAATTTCTAAATTACATATGCATGGAAGCAAGAAACACGATGGCTGAGCACTTGGGAAGTGGGCGAAATAAGCTAATTCCCCCTGAAGGGTCAGCATTATTTCGCTATCTTTTCAACTGTTCATTGTTTGGTATTTTACGGTAATTTTTCTGTAATATTGCTGAAATATTCGTTTAATTTGCATTTATATTTTTGCATCTCAAATGAATTTTTTTCCACAATTTTTAGCTAGTTCTTGTACAATAATTTTTTTATTCCATACGTCACATTTTTTACGATAAATTTCTTTTACAATTTAAAAATTTTTTCTCAAAAGTCATTTTACAATTTAAAAATTTTTCGAAATCATTTTTGTTTTACCTTTTGATTTTTTTTATTATTAGTCCAAAGGGATTTAGTCCCGAAGGACTATTACTTTCGTTTTGCGATTTTGCGTCGATTCACTCTGAATGCCCGTTTCACTTTTCAAATTGTTGCCACTAAATGTTATCGCTCTGCATTAAATTTTAAAAAATGAAAAATCTGCATAAATGTATGCATGTTTCTCGCATTGTGATAAAACCTAGAGCCATCGAATTTTGAATGACGTAATCCTACTGCGAATATGGGCATCTGGAAGCCCTAATTTTGAATTTGAAATTTTTATTATCGATTTT
Source organism: Stegodyphus mimosarum (assembly GCA_000611955.2). NCBI lineage: Eukaryota > Metazoa > Arthropoda > Arachnida > Araneae > Eresidae > Stegodyphus > Stegodyphus mimosarum. The sequence goes on along the minus strand of KK120493.1, from coordinate 1,047,963 downwards.
ATGTTTTGTAACATTTCAACGAATTTCTGATTAACAAACTAAATGATTTCAAAGCGAGCAATGGCAACACTGTACGGAAAAAAAAAACATTTTTATCTCCAGCGCACGAGACTTACGGAAATTCTAAAGATATGTTCATTTTAAAATGATTTTGCGATATTGATTTTGAACTGAATTTTATGGTTTGAGTACGTAGTACATGATATTTAATAAAAAGAGGTAGCACACGAAACGTTAAAAAAACGTGCCTTTGGACGTAATTTAAAATCTGAAATCTTTCAGATTTTTTTTTTGTTTTATTCATTTTTAACTATGGCTTAATAGATTGGAGTTAACGTAAACTTCAAATTGTATTTCTTTGTTTTAGCTTAACTGGAATTTTTGATATATATATAATATGAAATCTTTCATATTCTAGAATTTTATGTTACGCCCAAAGAGGCGTTTATTTCATTTACATATACGCTTCGAGAGCATTTGGGCTTACGCCCCTTTGGACTAAAAATATTTAAAAACAGCATATCTTTAGAATTTCAGATAGACAGTCTTGTGCGCTGGAGATTTGCTACTGCTCGCTTTGAAATCGTTGAATGTCTTAGTCAAAGATTCATTAAAGTTTTAAAAATATGAAGTAGATAATAAAACAAAATTCGAAATTAAAGATTCGAACTTCTAGGTACCCATATTTGAGTGAAGACCTACGTTATTAAATATTTGATAGCTCTAGGTATTGTTGTCCTTTCACAATGCGAGAAACATACATACATTCATACAGATTCTTCATTATTTAATTTCTTTAAATTTAATAATATTTGGTGGCAAAAATTTGAAATGTACTACAGCCGTTTATAGCCATTCGACACAAAGTCCCGTTTTGAGACTAATAGCCCTTCTCGGAAAAAGCCCCTTTGGCTAAGAGAATAAACAAACACTTCTGTTTTCACCAGGTGTTTCACACAGTGAAATGCTATGTTTTTATGTCATTAACATTGGGAACAATATTTCAGATTAAAAAAAATATGTTAGACGTCTGCTGTAATTCTCTTTCGATCGTCTGTTTTTGCGTGTATATACAGTGTTTTGTAGCTCGGTATGCAAGAATTACGAGAAAGAAAAGTGTGTTCTTATAAAATAGGCTTCAATTACTGTTCTATGAAATTATATCTTGGCAATCTGAGCCCAGATTAGAATTTTTGGTAGAAAAAGGGTAAGTGAAACAATTTTTCTTAATTTAGAATTTTGAACTGAAAGTCTTTAATTATATACTTACAGTTTTCAATACCTACAAGACTGCAGAGAGAGTTATCTCTTTAGTCCGAAGGAAATGACCAAGTCATAAAGAGGTTAACTTTTCATTTAACTCTTAAATGAAGGCACTGCTTGTGCAACAGAAGAACCTCTCTACAGGCGGGTACTTAGCTTAACATAATATAAAGTTAAATTAAAATATAGAGAACATAGTCTGAGACTAAGCCGGCATGAGATAACTAAAGGCTTGTATTTTAAACTACGGCTAACAGGATGCTCTAGTTTGAGTAACTTTGGCAGAGATAGCTATAGTACTTAACTGCAATGTGAGTTTTCCAGAAGCTCTAAAACATTCAAACGTTTGGTTTAAGGACACAATATGTAATTTGAATTATGGTGAGGACGACGGAGAGAATAATTTAAAGTAAAGTTTAAATCGTAATAACTGGTTAATTAAAAAAATCGAAAATTTATTTTGCTCATGATATAACTTTTAAATTTAGATTTTTAACAAATAATTGCACAATACAAAAACCTACATCCTACAGTTTTTCAATTATAACTGCTGCTTTCATGACTTATGCCAAATAAATTAGATTCTCGTTTCTATACAGATTTAGGAAATATCAGTTTTACACAGTTTTCATCTTATGACACCAACCCGGAGCGGTAATGTCGCTGAACATTGACAGTTTCAACTTCGGTTCGATTCCAAGCGAACGGGCTGACTGCATAGGCGTTTTCGTAGTTTACCCCGTGTGTAACGGGTGTTTCCCTTAAGAAGCCCTCCACGAAGGCATCCCTCCCTGTAGGTAAATAGCCCTCGCATGCTTCGCTCTATTTAAATAAACAAAACCAAAAGCATATGACAATCCGTTTCGTAAAGAAGTTAAGGAATTTAATTCGACTTAATACTCGGAAATATTTATATTTAAATTCATTTCTTGTATTATAATTTAAAAAATTATCATTAAATTTTATATTTAACACATAATAGGTGAATTAAATGTATTTTCTTGCAAACTTAAATTTTTTTATTCTCTGAATTATTTATAGTGGATGAAATATAATATCAGAGACTCAGTTCACGATACTAATTTAGAAGAAAGTACAAAAAGATACCAACATTGAAATCATATATATCACTAAAAAATACCTTCGTTGCGCATATATTCGAATATATTTCACAACAATATCTTACCACCTATTGTGCACATCTTCTGCTTCCGCATTTGTCACTCATTGCGCCTTTTAGTAGCTGCTTTCCATTCATTCCCTCAAACCTTCATTAATTTATTAAAATTGGGTTACCGAATATATACCCGCAGTCAAGGTCACGCTTGAGAGTAAACTCGCATATTCACTGAAACGTAACATCAAAACTTTTGAAGTCAATGAAGGAAGCATCTCATCAAACTTCCAATTTCATACGCGACATGAGTAAAAACATATTTATCTTTGACATTTAAGGTTTCATTTTTTTAGCTGAGACATTTTATGCATTTCACAGCAAAATTTTACAGTTACGTTTTTATGTGCTCTCTGCTGTTACCGTAAAAAGTAAATAAATAAATAAAATATTAAAAAAGAACAGACGGTAAAAATGAAGAAGAGGAAAAGTTCTACATAGCCACTTTTTCAATACCACGCTTCATGTATTTCGAAACTATCTGATACTTAATTACATTTCAGACTATTTTCAAAAATTCTTTCGAATATATTTGGAAGATTGTGACTAGAACAGTTTACGATTTCAAGAAAAAAAATTTCCTCGGATTTCGGCGGTAAAGTAGTTTTATCCACGTTTTCTTTTTATTTGACTCTTCTTCATAACTCATGCCTGAAACTTACTGTAAAACGCCCATGAAAATTTTCTTGAAATATTTCGTACTACTTTTATGGCAGACATGGTGTGATTATTTTTTGATTTTTGATTCTTTATGATTTTGTTACTTAAAATAAAATAATTCATTTTTTAATTGCGTTGCACGTTTCTGAAATCTGACGTATGTTTTGCTTGGACAAGAGTACGCCTGACCTTTCCCTAATCAAATTTAAGCTGATAAGAATGTTAAAAATTGAATTATTCCTGTCACATGCTTTTCTGTTTTGTCGGTAAGGGTATCGTGTAGATTAGTCGAAAGACACGTGCTCGATTCCACTCAAAGTAACATTTATTTTTTAAGAATTTCTCACTCTCACAAACTGTTAATGTTCTCTATATCATTATCGCTTTGGAAGCTTTTAGTCTGAAAGCCATGCTATTGATGTATTATGCCTACATAACTTCCGCTCGAGATCAAGGAAGGAGTTATGAGCTATCCAATACAGAGAGTATGTTATCTACGAAGAATTACATATCCAAAGCACGGTACATGATACAGTAAAACGCTATGCCAACACGTCATAGCACTTATATACTGCACTACCGATATAACATCCATCCGAGTTCAAGGAAGCTTGCATGTGTTATCAAAATAAAGAGAGTACATTATCTGTAGACAATTACAATTCCAAAGAACGGCACATAATAATGTAAAATGCTATGCCCATACGTTTTAAAATTGCAAAACAATCTATTACAGGCACTAACGGCGTGAGAACGCAGCTCATAAATACCGTCTTTTATCAGTGTACGACATTTATGAACTTCGTGTTAGCATTATTTATCGCATAAAAGATACCGCCTCCCGAAACAAGTGCATGCAATTATGAAGTTTTCAATCACCACTAAGAAGGAAAGTGCAAAAGTACTAATATTGGTATAAAATAACTGTACTGATTAAATGTATTGTAAGATATTTATATTAATTAACCAGTTATTTTATGCTCCATGTCTTTATTGCCACTTCTCTGTCTCCATTTTCCTGCCAGAATGCAAATTTTAGCTTGTATGTATTTAAGTGACAGTTTGAGATTTTTTAGTCAGAGCGTGTTCTGTCTGCTAAAAGCCGCATTACTAGTCATTATTTTCTAGTACACTTCTGTGCTTTGCCTAACTAAAAATTAGTGTCAATTTACAATTCTGTTTTTGAGATCATGCCATAAATGCCGCCTGATTTGTAAGCACCGGGAGCGGCTTCTGTTGAACTTGAGTTCTCAATAAAAGCGTATTTTACACCCTTAGTATTTTTCCGTTTGCTAATCTAGACATAGCAATAAGTCGCTTAGGTTTACTGCAGAGACTCAGTCTTGACTTAGTGTATATTACCAAAACAAGTGGACTTTATAATATTATATGCGTTTTAAAATTACATATTGCAGAATATTTATAGCGTGCAATAGAATACATAATATATGAAATATAATAGAAGATAAATATAGAATAATAGAAATACAGTACTAAAATATGCAATATAATTGAAGATACATCAAAATTAAACAGTAGGAAATAAATAGTATTCAACATAAATTAGTAACTTAAGAGCATTTATCGCAGTCACCATGCAATGAAAGCAACTCAAGATTATCAGTAGTCAGTCTTATGAAAATATATTCACTTGCAGCATAGTTGTTGCTTAACTAGTGTCATTAATAATCCACAAACTAATGTGCAACACGTAAAATATCGCTAATGATGAAGCAAATAATGGAAATAAATAAATTTGGAAACAAAATATAATGTGTACTTTAGGATACAATTATCAAGTATGGAACATGTGTGTGGGGTAAAATAAAAGTTGACGTATTGTTACGAAAAATTCGGCGGTTGCGCCTGTATGTAAGCTTTCCGGCATAGCACTAGGGTTGCCATAAAATAGTGTTTGATAGGGTTGCCAGATTGGCAACTTTATCGCCCATTTGGCGACCAAATTGGCGATATCCAATGGTCCAATCGGGAAGCTTCTAGAATAACTTCCTGTCGAGATATTTCTCGAAACGTGTCGAACTTAAAGAAAAGCTATATAAACCCTTGCGTTTCTGAGAGCCAGTTGGTTGTTGCGAGTAAGTTGCGAAGTGAGTTGCGAGAGATTGTGTGAAGAGTGTGATTAAGTGTGAGGTTGTGAGAATAGCTGCTCACTGCGAGTGCTAAGCTACGCGAGAGTTCTGTGAACGGAAAGCAATCGAGATAGTGCTTTGCCGTGAAGCTATCGTTACAGTATAGCTTGACAGTGGATTGGTGATTGTTCCACGGTGTTTTATTATAAGTTTAGTGTTGCCGTGAAGCTACCTTTACAGTTACAGCCTGAAGCTGTGTTGCTGATTGTTTCAGCGTATTTATTGTAGATTTTCGACGCTTTTAAAGGTGATTTTGGAACTGTGCTGTAAATAGTGATTCTTGTAAATAAATTGTGCTTTTTATTGTTCTGCATCGTGTTTTCATCGGATACTCTCAAATCCACGAACCCGTATAAACGCAACAGTATGTTCATAGGGTAAAAAGTCATTAAACATTAACCGCTTACGTTCTATTTCATAACTAAGCATTTGATTTCTTTAAGTTAGGCAAAAATGTTCGATGTTTTGATCCATTATGCAATTTTAGACAGGCGGTGATAAATTTTGTTATCAAATATATTATATTAATATTATATTAAGAAATTCATTCGCAGTCATTTATGCATTAAAATTAGCGTTATAAGTATCGTTTTCCTTGCTTATTATGCTTGAAAGCTAACTGAAATTCTTACATAATTACTGTAATAATTTCTGATCTTTCGTGAGGTTTCAACTAAATCAGGGAATCTAAGTGAAGAAACTTTTCGTTCCTAGTAAAATGCAAAATGGACACGTTTTTTAACACGTTGCAGCATTCTTATACTGAATGTTGTAATAACAGAAATTTCGAGATTTGTTAAATTTCATTTAACGATTTTTATTACATTTTTGTTTATTGTAACTAAATTATTATTTAAAATGAGCAGGACTTTAAAATTTTATTAAAAATGCTTTTTGTGTAACATATTCGTTTAATGCCCTCAATGGCATTGTTATTTATGTGACATATTTTAACGTTACTGAAGGTTTCAATCCAGCTATTTTGTCTCAGATTGACAAACAGACAAAAACCAGAGCATATAGCCAAAACATTGCCATGAGCAAAAGTGGTAAGGCTCCACTGCATTAACCTTCAACGGAAGTGCACCCTCGTGGGACAAACTAAAGCCATGCTCAAGCACTTGTTTACTTTACAACATTCATAATAGTTATATATTAATGGTGCATAATTTGCATTACAGACAAAATTGGCATAAGGTATACTTTACACGGGTGCTTGCATAGATAAATACAATAAGTAATTTGCAGCTGTATATACATATTTCTTTTGTGTTTCTATTTGAAGCTTTGTTGGCGGGGGGAGGAGACGCGATTATAGTATGTCACAGATTGACAATAAAAATACGTAAAAAGACATGAAAAGTTCTCATTGGGTGATTAAAAATTCGTTTGAAACCAAGAATATTATTATTGCATTTAGGCATGTTAACTGATTATCGCGTATATTCATTTCTCGATATGCGAGGCCTTCTTCCGCTTATTAAAACATTTTGTTGTTTAGTATTGCTGCCAACTTGAAAAATGCAGAATTCCCACTTATTGAAATTCCTTTTTTCGAAAGCAAATGAATTCTGGTTTTAGGATAGCAAATGCAAAATTCCCACTTACTTAAATTCCTTTTTTAGAAAGCAAATAAATTCTGGTTTTAGGGTAGCATACTGTGAAGACGGTTCGCATTAATTATTATTCAAATTAATCATAGTGCGAATGTTTTTTCTTCTCTCAAAATGAATGAACGTTTTCATTTGCTATCAAATTTAAACGTAATTTTTGTCCTCGTTACTTGGTAAGGTTTAGTTTAACAGGTTAGTTAAGATATTGAAACAGATATCTCTAATTTTCCCGTGTTTACATTAATGCTTGTCTCCATACTTATTAGAATTCTATACT
>KK120493.1:951236-1040715 GCA_000611955.2 Stegodyphus mimosarum | reverse complement strand
GTACCGAGAGATTTATGAAAAATTGTGTCTTGCTCACAAATGAAATCATTGTTGTCACAAAATCCAAAACGAAACTATCCAAAAAATTCGGGTTGCCGCCAAATTTATGTAATTTTAAAAATAATCTTAATGCACTCCTATCGCCACTTTCAAAACAAACACTTGTATTTCCCCTTCGAAACCACTCCACTCAAGAAATGGGAACACTACCAGTCAGTTGATCTGTAACGTAACTTCTACAGCCATAGTGGGCCCAATACCATTCACAACTAAAATTTAGCTCAATCTAGCCACCGTTACCTGCGTTTTTGAAAAAGTACGTACATTACAGAAGTTAATTTTCAGCGTCTCACTTTGCCGAATTCTCTTATCACAGCTTCGAGCGAACAAATCAGAAATCAAATCTAAAATACAGGTAGCAGTCAAAAACTGAACATCTGAGGGATAAACTGTTCTCTGGCAGGTAGCCACAATTACGTTTTTTAACTACAATTCCATTCGCTACCTAAATGAAGTCTAATTTTCATTATGTTGAAGATCAACAGAGAAGATAAAAGGTAAGGAAAAAATTAACATAAATCAATTTAACTTTTATTTTAAACATAATTTTCCCCAAATGCATATTTACTTCAGAAATATTTTACTTTAAATACGTGTTATTGAAATCAATGACACATAAAAATACATTTAAAATTATTAAAATATTACCTTAATACTGAAGCTCACAGTAAATAGATATTTCTGTTAAAAAGTGATGACGTAAATGTTTCGGAATTACAATACTTCCCTTACTTTATACAAGATAGCAACAAATTCTTCTTAAATTAAAAATATTCATGAGCTTGAAACTGTACTTTGGAATATGTACTTTAAAATACAGAAAGGCATTTTGAAGAAGGAATGAATTTGATTGACAGGATTGTCTTTTCAAAATCTTCCTTTTCTTTAAAACCAAGTAAACAATTTGAGATGTACTAAGAAATCAAATTCAAGAAAGATAAAGCAGCAGTATTTCAAAAATACGATTACAGTCTTATATCCGCTATGAGATATTATTTCTTAAAAATAATGTTTTGCTTATATTCAAAGAACTCTCATATACGATTCAACTTTGATCTTGGAACATGTAGGAAATCTTAGCATATCGCTTGAAGTATTTTGCTAGGAACTTGAGATGTTCTTTTCCCAAACGATTCGATCTCATCTTCCGTAAGGAGAAATATCAGATTCCTTGGAAGATGTAATGTAATCTAAATGTAAGACAGTCATATAAATAAAGTTACTTTTAGGAATATATCTAAGTTTTGATGCATAGGAAATGTATTGCAGATAATGTTAATAATTCGTAAATGTAATGTAATTTATTGAACTAAGCCATTGCGCATTAAATGTCTATTCATTCTTAAAACATTAAAAAAATATCAGGCAATAATATGTAAACATATTCCAAAGTACAGTTTCAAGCTCATGAATATTTTTAATTTAAGAAGAATTTGTTGCTATCTTGTATAAAGTAAGGGAAGTATTGTAATTCCGAAACATTTACGTCATCACTTTTTAACAGAAATATCTATTTTAACCGTTTCTGTATCCACTTAGATGACATTATTTTTTGCGTGACATCTATACGTACGGACAGCGTAAAGGACTCGTTTTTTCAAAAGGGATTTAAGTGAATCCAAAGATTTTTTTTTGCGTGACGCCTGTACATATGTACGGATGTATGTATGTATGCATGTATGTTTATGTATATATTTCGCATAACTCAAAAGTGATTAGATTTAGAACTTTGAAATTTTACATATAGAACTACTGTAACATTCAGCTGCTACATCTCGCTTTCACTGCAGGCCATTATTTAGCAGAATCATACATATATATATATATATATATCTAGACACATACACCTCCTTTCCCGGCTCAAAAATCCTTATCCTGCCTTTATTTTTACAATCGTTGGTCCTAGTCATATGCTTCTAATAACTGAAGTATTTTAAATGAAAAAAATACTCAAGTTTGGGCAATGTCTAAGTTTAAAAACATTTTTACAAGTAACCAAATCTAATTTTTAATGCGGTCTCCCTGTTCTTATACTTGTATTTCGGAAAGTTTTGCATTCGTTATGAAAAAATGTTTGACACCGGCACGACACAAATTGACAGGAATCTTTAGTATTAAAATTTGTAATTTCTGAAGTTATTTCCAGCTCGGCTTGAGAGATTGGTTTATTAAGTTATAATAATTCGAGTAATTAAGTTCATGTGAAGTGCAGCCAAAACAATGTGTATAATTTAATAGACAGTACAAGGATGTGACGTGGTGTCTTCATCAGATACTTTAAATTTCAGTATAGGTACTAATAAATAGAATCGACAAAAACACAATAATATTGTCAATAATATATAATATGTTAAATAGAAAAACAATAAAATGCAAATAACGTGAGAAATTTTTAATGTTTTAATGTACTTTGTAACCAGGTCATATTACATATATTATGTTTTAATAGATATATTTCAATAAAAGTCCTATAAAATTTTATGGAAACTTTCCAGCTAGGAATGTATATTTGGCAAAGCTATTCTGATTTTTAATATAGTACATAATAATATAATATAGTGACTTTTTAGTACAAAAACGTTTCGTTTCAAAAGTTTTCATTACACGATAACTGAAGTTATTTTTAGGACGAACCTAGGTCATATTTTCAGGACACACACTATGTTTGGAAGTAATTATCAGGAGGAAGATTAAAAATCCAAAGTATTTTCATAGGAAATGAAACGAAAATGGAGAAAATGACTATATATATAATTATTCATTTGTCAGGCTTTTAAAACCAGGAATCGGCGACGTGTTGCCGACAGGCACTAAAGTGACTTTTCGCAGTGGTTTCCATTCAGACTTTCAATCGTTTCAAGACACATATACTCAGATTTACTTTTTCGTTGTGTTGCCAGTTAGTTTACTTTCCCACTGCACTCCTCAGGAAATAAAATATGTGTATAACTATCATATTCTGATTACAATATTTTACATAATATCCGCTTTTTCCTTTATACTTCAGTCAGTTTTTCAGCCAAGGAAACACCCTTTGTTGCAATTATAGTGGTAGAGATATGTATAAACTAGAGTTTAATTCATAAATATCTGAATACACATTGATTTTTTGTCTATACAAAGATATATTTTAATTTTATTTTCATTGTCTTGAACAATAGGGTCAAACAATAATAACGAAAAATGTACGGTTTCGATACAAAAACTGAAGGTGCATACTTGTTAGGCAGTGCAATGATTTACTACAATTGTTACGCGAAAATACATTTAATATTGTTAATAGTTGTCTTTAGTTATAGACGTATAGAGACAAAAAACTAAACTCTATTTTTGAGAATATTCTGTACTGGCGACAATCTCATTTATACGAAAATGATATAATTATTAAAAAGAAAATAAAACTTAAATGAAACAAACCATTGCGGAGATCTGTGAACTTTGATGTTAACTTTAGGATCATAGACATATTTAATAGTATTTCTTAGATTCTTTCTTGTAAATTTAGAGGATTTTAATATAACATGAAGAACTTGACGACCCTGTAGAACCCTGTAGAAGACGGTGTAAGTATGGACTTGAACTATGGGCATTCATTTCGCTTATACAAATTACGCTAACAAAATGGTTTCGATAAGCCATTTATAAATTAGAACAAAATACAAAAATTGGAATGAGTTTACAAGTACGTATTATCACATTATTACCCTTGGCAATAAAAGTATTTTACAAAAAAAAGTATTGTCAAGAGAGAAATTGTATTTAACCCGTGTTTTATAGAAAATTTCATGTAAAAATAACCCAGTTTTTGATGACACTAATAAAAATAAATATCCCTTTAAATACTGTTATGAATACTTCTGTTTGTATTAGATATGAAGCGCAAGGAAGTTCCCTTATTTATCAATATCGTTGAACTTGACATTAGAAATTTAATAACAGATGAAAACTTAAACTTTTCACGAAGAAACTATTTAAACTAGTGAAAGCGTCATGAAAACATTTTGAGTGTAATGATACAATGACTAGAGTATGAACTAGATTAAAAACCCAAAATTTGGTTATAGTTAAAAATATACAGCAAAATCCGAATATTTAGGCACTGTGTGATCATAAAAAATAATCTTATGCGCTAAATTATATCTAGAAAAATTTGGTACGAATGCCGTTACAAAAATGCTATCATAATCTTAGAAACGAGAAACTTGGACTAAGGATTTTCCTTCTGTCAACAATAGTACACTAGTAGACAAATGCTAAGGACGGAGCACAAACGGCTATAAAGCACGGAAAAAAAATTTAAGTATAGTTGGATGCCAAGTGCAATAAAATAATGCCACTAGGACATAACAATAAAGATAACTTATTGTGCTCTGAAATCCAGAAGGCTTTGAGAAGTGTTGAAGGGACAAGATGTACATTTTGTACTGAGTATGTGAAAGTGAAAAAACTGCAGTTACCGCCCGCAAGTTTTTTATAATAAGATGTCAGTATGGGTATAGCTTCCATGGAGGCCAATGCAAGACTTCACACCTAATCAGAAATAGAACACATAATTAAAAATTTAAATAATAAAAAGCGCCAGGTCCCGACGGCCAATACTAAAACAAATCCAATCTGCTGACAAAAATGTAGTCAATTCATTTGTAAATGTTTGCTGGAGATCAGCAACATTCCCAAATATATTAAAAAAGCAGAATTAGTACTATTCTTAAAGAAGAATAAACCACAATACAATCCGCACTCATATAGACCAATATGCTTAATACCTGCTCTCGGAAAGCTTTTAGAAAGTTAATATTAGCGAGATTAAACTACCATGTAAGCAAAACAAACTAATGCACCAAAACTAATTCGGCTTCATGTCCAATAATCCATAGATCATGCATTCTAGAATCTGCAACAAATGTTACAGCAAAATAAAAGTCAGAATCTACATTCTCTGGTTACTTCGCTGGGCATACAAGCAGCCTTCGACTCAATATGCTTTAGGAATGTATTGGAAATCGTATCAACAATAAACTGTTCAGATGTAATTTTGAGGTTATTAAGAGCATACCTAAGTAACAGATCGCTGCAGTACACCTCCAACACTGGCATCCAAACGTACAAGATCACTACAAGATATACACAAGGGTCTTGTTTAGGATCAGTCATTTGGAACCTAATCGCAACTTAATCTGAAACGCCTAAAATGTATAAGAACGTCTCCCAAACTCATGACCGGCTTATGCTGACTATTTCTAGTTAACACTAGAACGCCCGCAAATTTCATGCCCCTAGAACGCCTGCCGGAGTCATTTCAACTCAATGGGATTTATAAGGCAAGCACAAAAACGACAACGCAATAATAAATACATTATTCAATTAAAACATTTAAATTTGTAATTATTAATAATAGATACAAATATGAATTTAAAAAAAGGATAACTAAATTTACAATTACACTGCTCGACATTGAAAATGCAACACCAAAAAGGAGTGGTCAGAAATTTATGCAAATTTTAGAATAGACGTACGCCACTGAGTTATGCGAATGATGTGAAATACGCAGCTCTCCGACGCACGTGAAGTAAGATATGAGGGATGAAGGTGCAGAATGGGCAATATTCGTGTCGTTATTTCTGCCAGAAGAATTATTGTACAAAGTTGTTTTTTATCCCGGAGGATACGAGTAATAGGAGAGAATGCCAGGCCGCCGTCAACGAAAGCACTTTCAGCAGATAGACGATTTTACGAGGGGTATGGTGATCGGACTGAGAATGGCAGGTTGGTCCTTATGTCAAATCGCAGCTGATAACCACATGGATGCGAGCACGGTGCATCGGCTATGGCGAACATGATTGGAACAAGGGAATGTGAGAAGAAGCACGGGTGCAGGTGCAGCCAGAGTGATGTTAGGACGCGTGGATCGATGCATCCGCCGACAAGCTGTGGCGGTTCCGCAAGTCACTTGTACCGCGATTCTGCAACATGTGCAAAGATTTTATCGTATTGACGAGAACCACTTCCCGTCGATTGGTTGAATGTGAGCTACACTCACGGCATCCATTAAGAATACTGCCATTGACCCCACATCATAGACGCCAACGTTTAGAATGGTGCCGGACTGGAGCAATGTGGACGACATAATGACAAAACGTAGTGTTCTCAGTTGAGTTACGCTTCTGTTTATCCAGTGACAGTCGCCGCATACGTGTGTGGCGTCGACGTGGAAACAGATCTAATCCGGTAGTAACTGGGAAACGCCCCACTGTCCGACAACGTGGCATAATGGTTTGGGGCGCTATTGCCTACGATTCTAGGTCACCTCTAGTTCGTATTCAGGACACTAGGACGGCCCAACGATACTTGGATAATGTACTGCGACCGGTGGCAATCCCCTACATTCAGGGGCTGCCTAATGCATTTTTTTACCACACAGTGCTTGCATCTGCCAACATGCTCTGCAAGGTATACAGATGCTTCCCTGACCACCGTACTCTACTGACCTGTCACCAATCGAACATGTGTGGGATGTGATTGGACGCCGTTTGCAAACTCTGTCCTTGCCTCGTTCAGAAGACGAACTATGGCAAATGGTTGAAAGGGAATGGAGAGCCATCCCTCAGGGCACCATCCGCACTCTTATTGACTCTATGCCTAGACCTGTTTCTTCGTGCATCGCTGTCCGCGGCGGTCCTACATCCTACTGAGCCCTGCGGCCGCCTTGGTACTCCGGAACATTACGTCACAGAGTGTCCAATGACAAGTGGACTGCATATCCCAATTCCCAATGAGAATAGGCAGGCATTCTGTAAATATATGGTGAAACAAAGACATCTCACCAGAAAAATCACCAATATTATGACAACTTTGGCAAGATATGGCACAGAACTATGTGCCGTAGAATAATACCACGTATAACAAGACAGAGGCCAAAAGCTTATTGATAATCATAAGCGACCATACGAAATTTAAATATGTATTACCGCAATCGCAATAGTACATAAATTACCAGTATAAGTTTAATGTAGCACCACTTATGTACAGAATACAATTCCAGAATACTAAATGTCAAATGTACAGCATGCAGTTCTAGTATACTGAATGTACTGTTAATATTGTAATATTTTAAGTTAATATTGTAAATGTTAATGTAATATATGCCCTGCGTAATATAACATTTATACCACATGCAAGGTCAACAATGTCTCCATGCAATATATCACTATGTTTAGTTGTAATAGTATACTAACAGATGTAATCAGGAGCCAGCCAATGCTTTCAGTATCCAATGTAATATTATATAAGCATATATGTATCTATCACTATTGTAACATCAGAATTTGTATCTATCAATATTGTAACATTGGAATCTGTATTGAAGTGCCCCTGTTTGCCAATGTATATTCCTGGTTTTGGAATTCAATAAGCGCTGGGGCCTAGGCCGTTGGATGGCGGATGCCCCGGGGGCCTTTTGTCAGTTGGACTGCTCCTGGGATGGATCCGATGCTGGGTCTGGGTGCTCGGTGCGTGGCGCGTATGTGGCTCCATCCAAGCTTGCTCTAGATAAGGGTGGACGTGGTGCTGTACTGATTAATCGTATGGCAAAGGGACAGTGCCCACGTCCACCGTCACTTATCACTTATCACTTATCCTACTGAGCCGACGCCGTTCTCGTTCTGTATTCTGATTATTATTTTTAAATAAAGATCACTTATTGCTGCTTGCTGTCTCTATCTTTTTTTTTCAAATTTCATCACTTTCTTACCACTCCTTCTTGGTGCTGCATTTTCAATGTCGAGCAGTGTATAAGAAAATGAAAAAAATGGCATGTTTTTCACAAAATTCGTATACTTACAACTCTTTTTAAATAGAATTCAGGAATGCAGTTTTTTGAATGCATAATCCAACTTGTCATGACATTTTCTGCACACCATTTTATTGCATGAAATACAGATAGTCATATTATCAAGATTTATCCATCATTATTTCCCTATATCCCATTATTATTTCACATTTCCTCCTCTTTGGGGATGATCTCTCTGGTGGGTCTGCTCTGCTTGCATTTCTTTTTGGTTTATTAGTAAGGTGTATGTAGTTTTGACTCATTTCATCAGCTAACATCTGGATGATTTCTTGTTATTAGGTTTTCAGTAATTTTAAAAAAAAAAAATAATCCAGGCATTTATAGCATCTAAATCCAATACATTGTGAAAGGTATGAACAGGCTGTCTTCTAAAAGGTGCTTTTACAATGTACTTTCTACCATGTGATCACTTACGTCGACACCACATCTGGCTGCATTATAGAAACTACTTATGTTTGGAATTTTATTTTCGTTACTAATATCGACAGATGGATGAAGGGTACTTAAAATAATTACATTTTTCTTTCTCTTTCCTTGATATACTGTAAGGTTAGCTCTTGTTTCGTAAAGTTTCAAAATTTTAGATTCATGCAGTGCCTCTTGGAACTCTTTCATGGACTTCGGGGCTTCTCTTCCTGGCTTACTGACAGTTCCTTCCAAGCTTGTTTCCTTCTTTTGCAATTTTTCAGCTAAATGAAGTGATGTAAAATATTATCAACTGTGATATTTAGACCTTTGTTTAGAAAAGGTTTCATCAGTCTCATAACAACGTATTCAGATAATCTTTGATCAGCTGATCCTTCCTAGATAAGGGAAAGCATTGACGAGGTATTTTGTTTTTACATCAACAGAAAGCCAAAACTTTTGTCCATATTTATCGAATTTTGACAATATAAATTGAGTAAACGAACATCGTGCTTTGCTTGGAAACAGTTTTTCGTCTGTTGTTATATTTTCCCCCGGTTTGAAGCAAGAAATGGAATTATCAATGAAGCAATTCCAAAATTCAGATATCATTCCAAATTCATCTGTTTGTAAACATGTAGAAAATGTAGATTTCAAGTCAAATCGTAAAAATCGGAGAATTTCACAAAACCTGTTTCTTCCCATAGTTTCTGTGCAAAACTTCAGGCTCCAGGTAATAGACCACAAAAAATGAAGATCTATTTCTTTCGCACCACTCACACCCCGAGCATATTGTATTCCAGTAGAGGCAAGTACCTCGTCTGTAGAAAGAAATCAAGTGTCATTCTGAAGGACGCGCTTTGCCTCTACTTCGGTAATTTTTTTTTTATATTTTTCAAAATTGTGCTGTCTATAAATAAAAACTAAGCACTCAACACACTATTATGGTGACACTACTGATGTTTCTTTTGGCATAATTTGTTGGTCCACTATCTTGTCGTATAATATTTTGTTTTGAAAACCTTCCAGGTTTTTTTTTTATATTTATGCATTTACCATTCTGTGCCATCAGGAGCAGTGAAAGCTTCAGTATTACCTGACGCATCTTCTGAAATTTCCTTCTTCTCACATTTATCAGAATCTGTTGAATAGTCAATTGCACATTTAAAATCAACTATTTCAAAATCCCCGTCTTCAATGTCTGATAGTTCACACTCTTCAGATTCATTATCTGATAGTTGACGTAAACGATTTGCTGTTTCCTCTGGCTTTATCTTACGAACCATTTCTTGCAATGTATTCAAACAAACTGAGTAGCGTGAACATTTATGAAAAATATATCACAAATAGCAACGAAATAACTGCGAAAGGAGTCGTCCCAGGAAGTAAGCCAGCTGGATCAGCAGGTGCAAAGAACTGATCATTTTTCAGTTTAGGGGTGGAAAGAGGAATGTCGTGATAACTGATATATGACTCTTTCAAAAGAAAATTACAAAATCAGGACCCTAAACAGAAAGGAAATGATAAAACTGCGGCTTTCTCAAGATGTCGATGCGACTCCATTGGGCGTTCTAGGGATATAGGAACATAACTATTTTAAAAATAAAGTTAAATATTTCTGGTTTTCTCAAGTCATAGACATCACTGATTCATTAAATGTCACGGAATTAAAACAACTGAAATGAAAAATTAGGAAAGATATGGGTGTTTATTTATCGCGCGGAGTCGAAAGGATTCCGTCGAGCGTTCTAGTGTTAATCACGCTGGTGACAAGCCTAGGGAAATAGAGGAAAACTGAAACAATTCACTTATATTGTTCAAAGAATGGGCCGACAAATTCCAGCTGAAAATATCGATACAAAAGTGAAAATCACTTTACATTCTAAAACCGGGAACTTCGCTCAGATATCCTAGATATCCAATAATACGGATATCTGATGAGATAATCAAAATGGAAAATAATATATCTTATCTGCGCGTCATAGTAGATAGCACACTCTCCAGGCATCAACAGATACAATATATCAGAGGCAAACTCATAATTTTATGCAACTATCAGAAATTCACGGCTGCTAGCAACTGGGGGATAACTCGAAAATTACAAAAACTTAGGTACCATACAGTAACAGAAAAATTCTACTACACGGCTTTTCAGCTTGCGGCAGAACTCTCGATACACATGCCCAAAAGCAATTACTTTCTGTATAAAGACCTTTTTCTCTTGGCAATCACAAAGGCATATCGAACGGCTCCCACAAACGCTTTAAATGTCATAGCAGGCATTCCACCTATCACTATTTCAATAGAACAAGGGGCAACAAAAGTAGCATGGCTGAGCCAAACCAGCACATTCAATACTACGATACACCATCCATCAGATTACGAAGAACATAAGCACAATTTAGATCTACATCCAAACCATCTGTACACAGAAAAACAAAAAAGTAAATTCTCTGATACACTATTTCTCAATCCGAATCTATATGGACGGATCAAAAACTAAAATGGATATCGGAAACGTGTTCTGTGCCTACAGAAATATTTTGCTCTTTAAAACATGGCAGGCAAAGCTTAACAGCACAAATTCAGTATTCCAAGCTGTACTGTTAGCCGTCAGAGAAGCTGAAAAATTTTCCAGAAAATTACAAGAAAAAAGTGTTGCAATTTGCGGCAGTGCTCAAAGACAATACTTGGGCTGAGCCGCTCGCCACTAGTAAGGGAAATTAACACTTACTATGCTATTTCTCAGAGAACACTAGTCCAAGCTTCACTGAACACGCGCACAAGTGGGAAATGAAGCAGCCGACCAACTGGCAAAAGATAGTGCAAACGGGCAATTTGCCTCAGCCATCTCTCTGTCAGTTCCATTATCACATCTTAAATCAAGACTGGAACGGACCTTATGTCTCTGCGGATCTGCTTTGAGGGTAGTCTCTGGTTTTCAGGAGCAAACGAAAATTTTGAGCAAAATATTTTTGCTTCTCAAAGTATTTCGGGCAAAAAGAGAATTTTTAATCGGTTCTACAAAGGGGATTTATGCTTATTGACCTCGAGTCTATTGATCTAGAGTTTTACTTAATATCTTTGGCTCCCTAATTTTTTTTAGCCAACCATACAACCACATTTATGGTTTGCTCGGCCGCTGGTGGGCTGCTTTCGATGTTCTTTGCATTCTAAAAAACTGTTATTTGTTCTTAACAGGATGAATGCAAATAGCAGGACAAGATATTTACATTCTAAAAACAGACTCCGTAAATTGAATTAGATAGTGGAAATTAGATTTGGCTTCCTCATTCGACTTAAAAAGAACTTTGGTCGATATTGCAAGTCATAACTTTGTAAGATAATGTAACACAACTGCGAATATATCTGTTCGATATATCTTCATTGTTATACACGTTAACCTAGGATACACGTTATAGTACAATTAGAAAATAACAGCTAACATTCTCAGGTTTTAGGTTTCCTTTCAACTGCTTCCTATGTAGCGTGAATACGAACCAGTTCCTCTTGAACAGACAACAAAAGCAGCCCTTTCCTTAGGCAGTTAGCCCATGCAGAATAACCATTTCGAAGAGTTATAATGACTATGATTTGCAGTAGAAAGTTTGAAACTTATGGATAATGTGTTATTGGTACTACCCTATAGTTCCGAACTTTCAGTCGGGTGTACAAATATTGTAACTCATATTTAGAAAACAATTTCCCACATATCAGACAACTAATTCCTAAAAATGTTTCAGATAACGGAAATAAATGGAAAGCATGTTTCAGATAACGCGCCATTCAAGCTAGCTCAAAATGATTTATAGTATTTGTCCAAGCTCTGAAGCTTCGCTCTGTTAATATGGCAATTCTAGTATCACTCAGACGTGTTTGTCCTTCAGGATAATACCAAATCGACGTATGTTTACCATACTCTCTGCTAAATGGAAAAAAATACGCTTTATCAACTGTGTCTATGGATCTGCATTGTTAGCATTTTATACCACCAACCGATAAAGTTTGTACGTATATGGAAAATTTCTTTATTTTAAAGAATAATTTACATGCAAATTACCACTGTTATGTTTGCATTTAAAGGTTTATTTCGAATATCTTCACAGTTCAAATATTTTCGAGTTCTTCAGACCTGTATTGCTTTTCTAATGCAAATGTCGCATGCAGTACGAAATAGATTTAGAAATTTGTGTGCTTTATATATATATATCTTTAGAAATTTAGTAGTAATACGTATGGCAAATAAACTTTCCTGTTAACAAAGGTTTATTTGTTTTAGGTTATTATGTTTTTTCTTGAGTAATTTAAGGTAAAAATGAGACTTGAATAAATATGTTGCCATATCCCGATGTCTAATGCTTCATTATATATTATTAATTTAATAGCATTTTGGTATATCACAAAAGAACTGTTTTCAAGATTTTTCCAATGATATATTGATAATATCTATCATCTAAACAAACTTGTATTTTATGAATAGATCAGCTATTTGAATATTTTAGGTTACTAGAGCTTCAAATATATACGATACATTTATTGAATTTGATTAAACACTTTTAATATTTGGAAATAACAATCTAATTTATTTCACTTTAATTACTAAATCTTCATTTGAAATTTTGTTAATATATATCATTTATGTTTTACTACTTATGGAGATCTTAGCTAAAAGTTTTGTTATTTAATTTACATATTTTATACTTTGTTATTTAATTTATATATTTTATACTTTGTTATTTAATTTACATATTTTATACTGCAAAGATTTTGCTTTGCTTCATTCATATGGGTTTTATTTTTACAAAATATTATTTAAATATGCTATAATAATATATTTAAATAATAATAATATATTTAAATAATAATAATATATTTAAATAATATTATATAATAATATTAGTTAAATATGATGCTGATCTGGACACGTTCACCCTTTATTCAGTGATAGTTTTATTCACTAATCCTACGAAACACCTGCTATGAGCAGCTTCAAAATTTCAAAAAATTAATTAAACATAATTTTAACCTTAACTCAATAATTATCGTAAATTATTCTCTTTCATTCTATATCATTAAAACCTGCATTTTGTCATCACTGAAACTTAATTTTTCCGACTTAGTATCGGAAAATATTTAAACTTGTTTAAGAAACATTTCTGCTTGCTACACTCACGTTTGTGAAAATTGCAACACCAAGAAGGAATCGTCATAATTGAATGCAATTTAATACACAGTTGAGTGGTAGTGGTACAAATAAATGATTAAATGTTCAAAGCAAACAAACAAGAACAAGAGATCAGAATCAGTATTTTGTGTGGCCACCACGCGCCGCAATAAGTGCTGCTACACGACGTGGCATGGAGTCAAACAAAGTTTGAATGTCTGACTGAGGAAGAGCATTCCATATCGTTTGTACGCGTACCCAAAGTTCGTCTGCAGACGCAACAGGACGAGGATCACGAGCAAGACGCCGACCAATGACATCCCACACATGTTCAATTGGCGACATATCCGGGGAACACGCAGGCCAAGGAAGAAGCTGTACCTGCTGCGCTGCAAAGAAGGATTTAACAATCCGAGCAGTATGAGGGCGGGCATTGTCCTGTTGAAATACAGCGCCTGGCAAGCTTTGAAGGAAGGGAACAGCTTCGGGCTGTAGAACTTCACGGATATACCGGTTGCTGTTCAGATTGCCCACAATTCGTAGCAATTGAGATCGTCTATGATATGCTATGGCGCCCCAGACCATAACTCCGGGTGTTCGTCCACTGTGGCGTTCGATAATGCACTCCGGAAGGTGGCGTTCACCGGCATAGCGTCTGACACGAATGCGGCCATCATGGTACCACAAATTAAAGCGGGATTCGTCAGAAAACACGACATGCTGCCAATCAGCACGCCAGTCTCTATGCTGATTGGCCCATTGTAGCCGCAGGCGGCGATGGTCGTGCGTTAGGGGGATCCTGTATAAAGGAGTCCGTGCGCGCAGTCCACACTGCAGCAGACGTCTACGAATTGATGAAGCACACAATGAAACACCTGTAGCTATTGACCACAGTGCTGCCAATTGTCTAGAGGAAGCTGTACGGTCCGTCCGCGCCATGCGGACCAGGTGTCTATCATCGCGAGCTGACGTCACATTTCGGGGTCCACTCCCGGATTTCCGAGTTGTCCGACACTCGTCCGTCCACTGCTTCCAAACGCGCATCACTGTGCTGCTGTTACGCTGCACACGAGAGGCTACTGCACGATACGACAATCCAGCTTCACGAAGGCCGATGATTCTCCCTCGTTCAAACTCTGTAAGTTGTTCAAATCTCGCTCTCTTTCGTCGACGAGGCATAAGTACAGATTGAGTTAACGTTTACCACTAGCAGATAACCACCGATAACCATACACGCCTCGCTACAGCCGTCTATTTATTCGGATCCATCAGCCGTTCAGAGGGCGCTGCTCAGCATACGCATGCGCTACGGATTTGCAATTCTAATCATTTGTATATCATGCGCTACTTCGCATTTCCTAAAAATTTCAGCTCACTCGCGTAAGTCCTTCATGGTGTTGCAATTTTCACAAACGTGAGTGTATTTTGTACAGCAACTTTCTTGATTTTTTTTTCTGAAAGATAGATTACTTTATCTTATTATATTAAAGAACAATATGTCATGACTCGTATACTTTAATTATAATCGATTCTATAAATTTTATTAATGTACTCCACTTGTTGATTTCTGAATATTTATCTTTTGAGACAAGGAATTACCCATGTTATTCTTTCTAGCCTTTAGCTGCATCTGGGCTGCATAAATTATTTGCTTTCTTTTTCTACCTCAAACTTTATATTCGAATATAGCAATGAAATACTATGACTAATAGTTTTGCATGGAAGTACGACACATATGCCTTACTTTTATGTGATGAATATAAGTAAAGAATTCACACCAAGGCATAATCATGAAAACATTATGATTTGCTGTGAATTGGACATAATGTTACATGGAGGACTCAGTGATTGCTTATTCAGAAGATTCGTATTCAAAATTCATTTCTTATTACGATTCGCATTCAATACTTATTTAGAAGTGCTTCAATCAGCATAATAAAAATAATGTAATTTTATAGTGTGATAGGAAAAAAAACTTCTCTCATCTCTGCAGGATAATTGTCAAAATATGAGACAATTAAAAACGTGACTTTATGATTCGTGTATTCTCCACTCCACCAAAAAAACACGCGGAAGTTGTTTGATTACAAAACACTACAAAGTGTGCTTCAGGTATAATCTAATTCAGTGGTAGTTAAAATCGAATTTTATTTATTTAACCCTAATTTATTTTAAAATATTACTTAATTTAGTTCAATAGAATAAAGAATACTTATGCAGGTATTCTATGTCTATTCAATACATAAATTTATCAGAAGAAAAACCTCCAGTATTACATAAACTTAAAATTACTTTTCTATATTTCAAAGTATCACACCAAATATTACAGATAAAGAGGAACAAGTTTTGAATTTAGAACAACGAAATTGAAAGACTTTGAACACATATTGACCAAAGCTTGCAAATGATTTTTGGGTACTCAAGTATTAGCCCAAACACCATAGTAAGTAGAAGTACCGAAATTGTCAGAATGTGCCAAACTCACATAGACATACTTTTGGGAACCATCCTCGTAGCAGTCCTTTAGACAAGCAACGCCGCAATTTTCGTATGATTTTCTAGTTTTAAGCTTTTTTTAGTTTTAAGCTTTTTTTAGTTTTATGCTTTTTTTATTTTTAGTTTTAAAACTTTTGCTTCTGGAATTTACTAGCGATGGAAGAAACTGCGGTAAAATTCTTGCAAGAATCCAGAATTGCCCTGAATTTTTTCTAATGGGATTAACGAAAAAATAGGTTTCCTCGACAGCAGGTGTTGCCGAGGTTTGCACTATGCCGAGTCTCCAAATTCTGTGCTGTTTTTTAAGGGGAAACAGATCGCTCTGTACTTCCGGAGAAGAACAGAGAAATGCAGAAAGATTTGAATAAGAATGGAAGTTTTTATTTTATATGTATCACGTAATCTTTATTTAATAATTCAAATCTGTATTTTTAAATTGCTAATGTTTGTTTTCTTTTATATGCTGATAATGTTGACCGACTTTCGATAAATATTGATAGTTAGAAGAATCTTTCTAGTAGACGACATGCTTGAAGAGACTTTCAAATTAAAAGGCATCAGAGAGCAACCCTTTTGGAAAACTCAAATATTTAAAATTTTCAATCCAATTTTACTCCCTCGTCCCATATCATTGATCTATGAGTTGATTCTTAGCAGCATTCGACCTGTAGGTCGCCGGTGACTTGCTAGTCAACCTCATTGTTAGATATCAAACAGTTTCAATTTGTCTACGTTTACTGTACTACGCAACACCAGTGACACACTGTTTGATTGCAATACACCTTCATTCTGTACGCCAACATCTCATTTTGTATCTTCATTCTATTATTCTGATTCTGTATGCCGTCAGCAAAACGCTTAAAATTTTCTGATGTTCTCAGATTTAATTTTAAATCTAAAATTTCCTACAATATTTGTTACGTATGGGCTGATGTCATCCTAACCCTCAGCAAGTAATTCATAGATGAACCTGATGAATGCTATCAATTAATAACTTTTTTCAGCATCAGTGTGCTTCGATATAATTTTAATTTAAATGTATTTATGTTTGAGAAAAATTTAATGTCTAATTATTTAATCGTATGTAATCAAAACAAAACTGTAATCACTTGTTTGTGTCAAAAAATTCTTATATATATTATGACTGCTAGTAAATATTTCAATTTGTTTAGCATATAAAGCTATCTATAAACATTCTCTAAAAGCTAAAAAAATAATTTTTAAGTTTTGCCCCTGAAGCATACATGAAGAAAATATCCATTGATAATGAAACTTTATCTGTGATTCATAATGAAACTTTATCTGTGATTCATAATGAAACTTTATCTGTGATTCATAATGAAAATTTATCTGTTTTTCATATCTTCTTTCTTACCTTTTTATGTGTAAAGTATTAGATGTAACTCGATAAAAGAAAGTTGGTCCCTCCCTCTCAGCATTTTTAGTGTTTCTTGCACTTGTCACTCAGCTGAATCCGGATACGAAATTTATCTGTTTAAATTAGCCTACCACAGATTTGTCCTATCTTTCGTGAATGTAGTGTATGTTGTTATTCCAAATGTTTGCACATTTGCAACTTAAAGCATATGTCGGGAGTGAGAAATACCTGTCTCTCATTTAGCCATCTCATCAACGAGAACGTTGCCACAAGGGACGACTGATTTTACATAAGCGAGAACGGGGAAGTTCCTTCCCAATTTTGTTCGAGAACAGCCTGGAAGAGAACATACGAGGGTTTACCATCCCTCTTCCCTTACCACTAATACCACTATTTCAACTAGCCAGTATTCTGAGAGCCCCCATGCCACGCTAGACACTTACAAATATCCAAATTATTTCAGGGATTAGAACTTGAGAACAGCCTAACAATAGTCAAGTAGGCTAAACAATACCGATCAGGGCGGCGAATGTGAGATATTCTTATTTTACAGGCAAATTAGTTAAAATATATAATTGAAAATTAAACAAGACCCAGTTCGTTGCTGGAATATGGGGAAAATATAGAAGAAGAATCTAATAATGTAACAGATAGAATCTTGCAATTAGTTCAAACACACTCTGTAATCGAATGGCATTTTGTGAGCAACCAGTTGGCCAGCCCGGCTGCAATATGCATCTTCAACATGCACAAAATGCAGGTTCTACTGTATTAATCTCCTCACATTGTTTAAATCATTGAAAAAATGTAAGCCTTTAAAAATAAACTTCAGGGCTTTCAAGTAAGGCACAGCAAGAAAGATTTTAAAACGATAAATGGCAACGAAAAGATAAACTTTCAAAAATATTTTTAGAAAAAACAGTACCTGACATAAAACAATAGAAGCTAACAACTCTTAGATGTTTGGTCCCCTGGTTATAAAACTTATAATTTGTTTGTCAATAAAAGACGCATATTTGGAATACTTGGAGTTCAGCCTGTCCAGAATGAAGATAACTGGATTTTATTATAATTTAAAAAGACGAGTTAAGTGTAGTTAAAATGAAATTTAGGAGTTACTTCATGAAACCTGAAAATTAATGAATCAATGAAAATTTAATGAAATAGATGCATGTATGAAACACAAAGCAATTCATTACCAATCGAAGAAAGTGAAAATGTATGAAACGAATACAATTTAATAGTCATAAAAAATAAGCATGATTTGTAGATAGTTATACAGAAAAATAAAATGAAACAAGAATTTGCAATCTAGGGGCTTCAAATCATAATGACACTAGTGACATTTCAACAAACAAAGCATTTAACTATTGAAAATTTTTAAAAATAAAAAAGAACTAGTAAACATTCGTTACTGTTAAGCATTATGTAAACAGGAATAAAATATTCTGTGCATTTAAGTAAAATATGAAGTTAAATAGATTTCATTAAAAACAGCAAAAATTCAAGTTTTTTTAAAAGTTTTCAATTAAATTTGTTTTAAATTACATGACCATTACTACGTTCTAATTCAAATGAAAGGTGAATTCATGGTCTTACGTTTAGCATACTGGCAACATTTGTTAAGGCCTACAAGATTTTCTGTTTTGAATGAAAGCACACACCTCGCTAAAAATATAAAACTTTATATATAAAGCAGTATAAAAACGTATTTTATTAACAAGTTGTATAGGAAATTTCATAATTAAAGTTATTCCCCTTGTACTCAAGATAAATTGAAAATAAATGTGTTTTCATAACTTTTGCTTTCTGTTTTAAGTATTTTAACTGAACGTTTTAATGCAATAAATGTAAAGGTAGTGAAATGTTAAAACTAATAATTTTGTATTAAGTCGATATATTTCAGGCATAAATCAAACTTAGAGAATACCTCAGCTTAAATAAATATCACTCGAAAAGACAGATAATGCAATCTAGACAAGCATTCTAAAAAGTGATACATTTAATCTTAATACTAGGATTTGCTCTGGCGTGACTAATGGAGAAAGATAACTAAGTAAAAACGTTTCACACTGCAGTTGAACCAATATTTCTCTTCATGGATTATGAGATCTAAAAGGGGACGAAAAAAAAGGAAATGGAAAATTATAACTCCTTTTACAAGAAAAAATATCTATAAACATAAAGCTTTCTCAGTTATCGTGAAGGAAGACTAAATACAACCCAATCGTTATATTTGTCCGCTCATACGGTTCTTTTATAACAGTGAAGGGATGAAATAAAAATCGCCTTAAGTCATTTTTCAACTTCTTTAGAAAACTTTTCCACAACCGTCGTTAGTAATTTTATTCCTTGAACCGTGAACAACGAAAAAAAGTCTAAGGACACAACTGGCGTGTAAGTAAAAATAAGAATCGGCTTTTAGCCAATCGTAAAAAATACGATATAAGAAAAGAATGTAGAGATGGCAACACAAAAGACACGCAATTTTGCTTTTCGTTTTTCTAGTCATTAGCATCATTTATTGATGTTTCTGAAAAAACGTTGACATGTTTCATTTTAATTGTAAAAAACGCAAGTGAATTGATGCATGCCATAATATCCTAAGTAAAAGAAATTTTGTTAATACTTTTAAGACTTAAACTGCGCATTTTCTCTGCAATATTAATGAAATTGAAAGCAGTTAATAATTTTGATTAGGAAAGAACTACGTTTAATCACATTAGTTATTTATGTATTATTTTAATTGCCTAACAATAGCAATCAAAAGTCCTATGTTTATTTTTTACACGTAATAGTTGCTTTAATCCTTCAAATAATTGCTGGAAAAGTTATGTATATTCATAATTTTTTTAAAAAATTATTCTATGAGGAAATGTGCGCAATATAAAGTGGTTCTGTGTAGATACATATATGACGGCTTTTTAATAAATAAAAATAAGGGTAGAGAATTTTTTTTCTCATAATTTTTCTGATGATTTGATTTTTGATTTCTGATTTTTTTTTCTCATGAGCTGATTGCTTTCGAAAAGCTCTTCTTTACTGTAATGCTGCACCTCATGTTTCATTCAATAAATTCAGAATTAAAAATTTCTCAATTATAGTTTTTTTTATTTTAATCACGCATTATATTGTATATTATTAAATGTTAAAGCACTTAATTACAGATACTCTGTTGTTAAAATAAACTATCATGGTATAACTGCAGCAAAGAGTGTGCACTCTGACTACTCTCCAGAGGGCAGCCTCGCTGCTACAAGTTAGACCAAGCCAATCCTTTAACATAAACTTTGCTGTTAATATAACATATGTTGGACTAACTGTAGAGTTTATATTAAAAGATTGGTTACAATATTTAATTTTTAAATTTTAATCAGTTTCATGTAATGATTAGTTAAGTTATTTGGCTAATTAATTATTCATTGCGCTAGCCAACTAACTGAAATTTGTTTTGAACACTTCCACAAAAACAAGCAGGTTTATTTAAACTGGCTGTCTGAAGTGCAGAAACTGCAGTAAAAATTTCACAACACTTAAATATTTTGAGTAGGTATTTTCTTAAAATATGGAAAATTTTTAACAAATAATTCTATCTTTGAAATACTTATATTGTAGAGTCATTAGGTTACTTAGAAGCAGGAGAGTGACAAAAGAGCAATGCCCTCGCCCGGACTAGAACCACGGACCTCTCAAACACGCGTCAAGCAAGCTGACCACTACACCACGTAGACATGCCAACAAGGCGGGAAAAATACCTTATAATATAACCATAAAAATTTATCGTGTGATTCTTTTATATGACACAGAATACAATGAACTAATATTACTATAAAAAGTGCGCCTTTAATAATAAAGTTACATAAAAAAATTCTCCAATTTATGAGATATTTAAGCTTCATTTATTATATTAAATAACAGACAGATATTTTAAACTACATTTAAAAAAATTGCAGAATTGTAGTGTTCAATAAATCTGCAGATGCTAAATTAAAATCTTCAGGTAATAGATCAATTAAGATTGATCAATTAATTTAGATCAATAGTTTTTAATTTTTAAAACTCGCAGGTGTTTCTTTCTCTTTTAGTGGGCGTCAGTTTCTCTGACTATAATAGTCTCCCATGATATTAAGACTCCATACACTCTGATGTCTTTGCTTCATTTTCTGAATATCTTTATGGAATCTTTGTTTTTTTTGAAAGTGAATCTTCAGAAACACTCTGCAACCCAGCTTGAGGTTTAGAATTATTTCAACAATTGTACATAGATTTCTGCTTTATTATTTCTTACAAATTCATTTGTCACTTCAACAGTGGCATTCTAGGAATGCTATTTCATCATTCATTAACTTCTTATGAAAGTTTTTTCTTATAAGAATCTTGAAATTTTGAATCATGTGAAAATTCTTTCCACTTGAAAATTTTTTATCTTCATAACACTAAGCTTCAGAAACCGATTTTTGAAATATTCCAAAATTTCTTTATTCTTTTTCATCACGCTAGCACACTTTTTTATTACTTATCATTTTATATGAAGATAATTTATAAGAAGATGTGGTAAGAGTGCTTTGTTTACTTATATAAAGTATTTTAAAAAGGAAAAACAGTTATAAAATGCTTCATTTACAGGTATAAAAGGGGCTTTCTATGTGGGTTGTCTTGGAAGGTACGTAGAAATGAAAATAGGAACATACCTTACATTTCTTCTAATATATTTGGGTTAAAACCGATTACTTTTATTACTTTGAAAACTATTGTGATTTTACATATATGTTTAGGACAACAGAAAGCACTATTTCCATTGCAATAAGTTTCAAAAAAGGGTTTCCTTTCTCCGTATTGGCTGCAAGATTTCTTTTCTAACAAGTTCCTTTAATGTATATGAAATTTCGTACATTTACGACAATTAAGTTAGTGTTGAATGGCATCCAAGTTCTGTACTTAGAGACCTGGCTTTGAATCTAGAACGGGCTGTCTGCATGGACGTTTTCGTGGCTTTTCTCATATGTATGCGAGCCAGTGCACCTTAGAATGCCCTCCATGAAGGCATCCCTCCCTTTAGGAAGCTACCCTTAGTGTACTTTCCATAAAAATTTATTAGTGCAATAATAAATTAAACCAATCTGCACTGCAGATTGTCACTGCAGATTTTGCAGTTGCATAGCTTACAAAAAGATGAAATCCGCCTCGGAACCGGGATAGTGACACTACCATACTGAAGTGCCCGGTTTCGAATCCCGGAGAAGGCTTGGATGTTTATAAATGTATAGCGTCTACGCAGCATGAGAACACTCTAAATATCCGGCGAGTCGGAAGTCTTCTCGAGAGGTTGAGGGTAGGGGAAGAGGGAAGGTACCCTCGAGCTAGTCTCACCGGGATTGCGCTCTCTCAAAACTGCGGGCTGAACTGAACTAAAGTCGAGTTCTCACACATATGGTGTTCAGGGCTCTTGCCAACGACAGGTGCATTTGACTCTTTGCCACGAGGAATGTCATGGACTTTTGTTGACCGTTGTCAGACAAATGAGATTGGTAACAACAACAACGATGAAATCCAAAATTCTAAGAGAATAATCTTTGTTGAGAAATTCGATAAATATATCTCTACTTTGTTTGCATTAAATCTTACAGGTAAATATCTAAAGCATCATTTAAAACTATATTTCATCACACCTTCCGTCAAAAATCTTCGGAAATACTTCCATGCAATAGTCTTTGATATGGAATCAGGCAGTCATGTGTACATATTTCACGTTCGTTAGCAATAAACATCGAGACATGAAATTGGTTTTAACTAATTAGTGTTAAATAGAATGTGATAGAATATTTTCATAGTAATATTCTTCAGCAGCTCATTAAAATTGACTTGCCTAATTTCACCTACGTGGAGAAACCTTGTTAACTTGTTTTATTATGCAGAGCAGTACTTAATAACACATTTAAATTGATTTTGCCTATTTTCATCAGAAACGTTGCTAACTTGTGTTATTACGTAACACAATACTTAATATTATTTTAAATCTATTTTACTAATTCCATCTACGTGGAGAAAATCTACTAAGTTATTTCATTATACGACACCGTACTTAATAAGAAAAGAGTTTTAAATAATTAGTGTAAAATTGAATGTGACAGAATATTTTCATAGCAGTATTCTTCAGCAGCACATAAACATTGACTTGCCTATTTTCACCTACATGGAGAAAGCTTGTTAACTCGTTTAATTCTCCAACACAATACATAAGAGCACACTTAAATTGCCTTGCCTATTTTCACCTATGTAAAGAACCCTTGTAAACTTCTTTTATATTACAACGTAATACTTAAAATACATTAAACGTGACTTACCTACGAGGGCAAAACTTGTTAACTTGTTTTATTATACAACGCAATGCTTAATTTATCTCGCCATAAAAGTGTTATGTAGGGATATTTAAAATCCTAAACCGGTCCATATCCTATATGGTTAAGTTACTCTGCCCCAACGATTAAAATTAAGACACTAATATATTTAGCTTGCTTTCAAAATTTATAAGAGTATAATTTTATTTCTGTTAGGAATAATGACTCTCTGAAGAATAATGACTAATGAAAACTAACAGATATATCATATTTCAAATTTAATCGATGCCGCATTGTACCATGATCTAAAATATGGTCTTAAGTTCTCATTTCGTCAATCAACATATTTTATATGTGCAGTCAGTAACATGCATTTGCTTCGAATTAAATTAGCCGTTGAATTTTCAGTTGCTAAGTCATAATTTCAACAGTTAAAATTTGAGTTAAAAATAAGCATCATAGAAGAAGCAACAATTTTTATATAAAAATATTTCTTCTGTTTTAAGAAACAGATATACTGCACAGAGAGCGCTGACTCGTAACTCCGTTTAATGCAGTGTAATGTAAATACATTGCTAGCTATTAAATTTGCAACTCCATGAAGAAAAGCAAATATAAAAAAGGTATTTATTGTACGTAAACAGTATGGCATGAAGACAAAATGATTAAATTTGTAAGCAGTTTGGGTTATTACA
This sequence comes from Stegodyphus mimosarum, assembly GCA_000611955.2. Taxonomy (NCBI): domain Eukaryota; kingdom Metazoa; phylum Arthropoda; class Arachnida; order Araneae; family Eresidae; genus Stegodyphus; species Stegodyphus mimosarum. The sequence goes on along the minus strand of KK120493.1, from coordinate 1,016,330 downwards.
TGGGTGCGAAATTAGTAGAAAAGCCTGCACCCGTCTGGAGCTAAAACGACCCTTACCCAGTTAGACACGGATTCAAACTGAACTTGGATGACAGAAACGGGCAACTCATTTCATGTTGCTTCAAGTCTATTCCACACGTCATCAACCGTATCAGCTGGAAAGGGGTGGAGGGCCAGGCTCTTAGCAACCCATGACCAAATGTTTTCAATCAGTAACAGATCTGAAGACCGAGTAGGCCAGAGCAGCAGTCGAATACCCTTTCTATCGAGGAAAGTCAGAACACAAAGTGCAATATGTAGTCTTGCATTATCTTGTTGGAAGCTCACGCTTGGCAGGCCTTGAAGATAGGGCACAACCATTGGACGTAAGACGTCAGAAATGCATCTATCTGCGTTCAAATTACCACCATCCGAACTAGAGAAGTGCGTATCGTGTACCAAAGGCTGCCCAAAACATCACACCAGTTGCAGGGCTTCTATGTCGATATTGAGTGCAAGCAGGCGACGTGTGGTCTCCATGGAGCCTTCACACACATATACGGCCATCAGAATACTGCAGCAGAACCGAAACTCGTCTGAATAGACGACATTGTGCTAATTCTGTACCCCGCTTTGTCATTCAGCGCACCAGAGTCGCCGTCTCTCTCTATGCTGCATTGTTAAGGGAAGTCGAAGTAATGGTCGCCGTGTTGATAGTCTATGCTCTTGCAAATGTCGACGCACCGTAGGAGCGGATACTGGGCTAGCTGCAAACATGCCCATTTCCTGACTGATGGTGTGTGGTGTGGTTGCATTTTGCAGGGCTGACTTCGCGATATGTCTGTCCTTTCGGGTGTTATTCATGGAAGCAAGTTGAGATCCTGTATGATGTTCAATATGACCCTCAGCAATCCATCGATTCCATATTCGAATGACAGTGGTTAGATGTCAACCAGTGCAACGGGCGATATCACGGAACTATAATCCACACTTTCGGATGGGCAACGATTCAGCCGCTATCGAATTCCGACACTTGCTGGTGAGCATTTCGTCTTATTATTAGAGGCTTAAAACGACATTCGGAGCAAATTCTGACCTTATAAAGCGCTTTTCGAACAAGAAATCCCCATTACAGAACTTTTCTTTTACGCAGTGCTTCAGATGTCTTTTCTCCCTCCTACGTCGTCTAAATGTGCTGAAATACTAATCATTTGCATATCCCAATCTCTTCTTCCGTTCACGTAATGTTGACGTTCGTCAGATTATTCCTTCCTGGTGATGTAAATTTAATGACCAGCAGTGTACTAATTTATTCATGATGTTCTCGAATAAAAGAACTTTATAAAAGTATTTCTGAAAAGTCTTAGTTTTATATTGACTCAGCTTACAGCATAGTTAAATCTGAGTCCTTAAATTTCCCTGTTAACAATACAATAAAGTTTATAATTTACCAGTTGGGCATGGTTTATAAATGAAACAGGCACAGTCGAGACTTATATAATAATACACACAAGTGCATTTTCGTATCTAGAAAATTACCTACAAATCAAGCTTAACCTTCAGTAGTTCAGATTAACAAATATCAGTTGACTTTTGAACCTAATAATACAGAAAATTAATAAAATATGTGGTTGGATTAATTTATTGCATTAATATACATGCATGTTTTATGTTTCATGTAATAAAGAACAAATAATGGTCATTTAGTGAAAATAATCGATTTTCACATATAAGAAGCCTAAATAATTGGTTTAAAAATGTACGCTTCAAAAGCCCTGTTAATCAATCAGCATTTGTAATTCTTTGGTAAGGTTATCCTTGTCCCTCTGTTGATTCAGATTTGTATTCAAATTGGTCGCTGTCCACTGTACTCACGAGAATGTTACCATAAAGCATACGAGTTAGCGGATTAAGTAGGAACCGAGCTTGTAAATTATGTAAATTCAGCAGCTCAGCTTCTGCACGGAGAGTCCCTCAAGGACCAGAACGACAAGATCACCAGTCCAACCATCAAAGCAGTTTTTGTCCGCTTGCTGTCCAGCAGGGACTTTGACCACAGTACTACGTTAAGCTAGACCCAAATGAGGAATATGAAGCGTCAAAAAATGTTTCAAGTGCAATATTCAGCCATTAAACTTTGGAGTTTCAGAGATTTTAGTTTAATGGCTTTATGTCATAAGCATAAAGCGTATTAAGTTTTAATTCAATATTAAAATAAGTATAGTTTTCTTAAGCGTCGTATGTGTTTATCATACGTATTGCCAAGAAATAACTTTCAAGAACTTTAGAGAATTTATAACTAATTACACATGCATTTATTAAAATATTTAATGGTTTATTGAAGTCTATTCTCTTCTCTGTCAAGTGATAGCCTTCAAGCAAAATATTATGACTAGGTTTTTGCTTTATCGAGATTTAAATTGTTTTTATTAGTTAACTTTTATTGCAGATATAGTCATCTAAAATATCTACAATATAACTCTTTAAACATGTGCGTCATCGGTCATAGAAAAAGCTTTCTGTTGCCAATCTGCAAGGCGTAAAATACATATATTTCAGATTTAATCAGAAAATTCGGCGATATAAATGAAGCGTGTTACTACTCGCAATACATTTGCTTAAGCATTTAACAAACAAATTTCCCATTTTAAAAGAAATGCATTTTTATTCTCCGAACTAAAATATTTTATCTTCCACGCGTCAGCAAATCGTAAGATATTTACCTTTTCTTTCAAATTTGTTGCATTATTTATTAACAAACTAAGCGATTAAAAGCAATACACGCACATTCATTTTAATAACCATTAGTTATTAACTGGATCCGTAAAATTAAACTCACTTGCTTCATAAAAATCTTCTGCGTATATATATATCTATATATATATATATATATAGATATATATATATATATATCTATATATATAAAGAAAAGCATATTTTTTTGTTTTTTTGTGTGTAATTAATACAAGTTTACAGTTTTATTTTGATCTTGATGATGTCTTTCAAACTTGATCTTCTAACTGAAAGAAACTATAATTTTCATATATATAATTAAATAGCATCTTCCTTCGACTATTGAAAACTGATACCATTATTTTTTCATTTGACGTTTTGCTAAGGTTAGGACGTAATTAACAAGAATCCAAAATTACGATATAGGGATCATTACGATATAGTGATATTATGATAATTTTGCAATATTTGTTAGTCAGTTTGCGTTATACAAGGTCTGTCCCGAAAGTAATGCGCCCCATTTTCTTCTGCTGCAACTATCCATCGCACTGCGTTGCTGCTTGCACGGAAGGGTAGGTGGAGTCTTGGGAACACAGAGCAACCAGCGCCAGTCGTCTCCGAACTCCTGGAGGGTTACAGTGTCTGTTTCAGTGAACCCTTGTGTGAGTGCTTGGTCGAAATCGAGATGGATAAAGAAAGCTCTGAAACAGCGATATGCAAAGTTTTGTTTCAAACCTGAGAAAACGCCGTAGGAGACTTTTGCGTTGCTTCAGACCTGATTTGTCCCCTCCCGATTTCTTTTTTATTCCCGAAGATTAAAGAATCCCTCAAAGGACAGCATTGGGGGATCTTGGGGAACATCAAGACGAGCTATGACGAGGTTAGTAAACGACATCTCTATGACGGACTTCTAGGATGAATATAAAGCATAGAAATCGCATTAGAACAAGTGTGTTAAAGCAGGAGGGCTGTATTTAGAAGAGTATTGAGTAATTGTATGAATGGGTTCAATAAATTTCTTAAAAAAATGGTCCCATTACTTTTGGAACAGACCTTCTAATCCGCAATGAGTGTTTATAGAAAATTTTATCAATTCAGATCTTAACGTTGCAAATACGTTAAAAGATTGTAGAGTCGTTAGGTTATTTCACAATTGGAGAAGTGAAAAATGTGCAGCGCCTTCGCCGGGAATCGAGCCACGGACCTCTCGGTGACGCGTCGAGAGTGCTGATCACTACACTACGAATTCATGTGAAGAAGGCAGGAGAAATACCTTATAAGATATTCTGGAATGTAAATGTATCGCCAAATATGATAGTAACTCTTCAAATATTAAAGTATTTGAATTCCCGTCTGGTACATTTTTAAAAACCTGCATGTTACAAAAATTCAAGAACTGTACTTAAATGATGATTCAAATTTATATTCAAAAATCTCTTAACCAAATGATTTTCTTAAAGATAGCAGTGGTTTTATTGTTTTAAAAAAAGAAAATGCAAGAAACTTAACGGGTGGCAAGAATAAACTCCTGTTTAATTTGAGAACGAAGTGACAAACTGAATAATTTATAACGTGTCCCAAAAATACGGGAACATAAAACTCTTAAAAGCGCACTCAATAAATTTTGTTATCTAAGATTCATCACACTACATACGACATTAATATTTCAGCCAAGGCAAAGCTATAGCGTAATAAAGTATTCATACAATGATGCCAGGAAAGTATCCTTAAACATGAAAGCATGCATTCGCTGATACAATTTATCTGGCTATCGGTTTAAGATGCTTTTTTCACTTTTTGTTCATGAAAATGCAAGGAATTTTTGTAAAAGATGTGATGCATATCATTGATAAAACGGAGATTCTTTCGTAAAATAAGAAGACGTACTCAAATATAATGAATTCGCGATAATATTTATAAGAATAATCTAAAATGCGTCATGTTTTCTATCATAAAATAGGAGAAAAGGGATGTATTTTAAACACTAAAAGCGATACACATTATTGTTGTGAGTTGAAATAGCACAATAATAAAGATACTGAGCAGAAGCTGTAGCAAATATGCATACATTTCTCTTAACATTAAAAATTAGTATTTCTATTTAAAACTTTGTAACACAGAGTATAAAAAGTGTAGAAAAATACGGCACCTATTCCCTGACGTTTACATGAAAGACGTTTAGTGTAACGTACTTTAAAATATAAATGATGAAATTTATCTTATAAAGAGAAGATACTATTGTGTCAGTCTTGCAATATCTGCAGACAATTCTTACAGAAACTCACAAACATTTTGCCATCATACGAGGAAATGATTTTTTCCCTTACAGTAACACCCTCTCGTTTACTGGAGCTTTGATGTCTGCTATTTCTTCTGCTGAAACCGTTAGAAGTACATCCGCAGCTTCTCCGTAGAATGATGCGGTTGACTGAAATAATTTTGCTAGAGAGTCAAGTTTATTTATCAGTGGTACTTCCTTGAACATTGTACACAACTAAGGTATTTTCCGAGTAACTGTAACCACGTAATAATGCGAAGAATAGCTAAGAAGAAACAGTAAGTAATAATATATCTTGAAATAGTAGAATTTCTTCCCTAGCTCCTTACTATTTTATTTAGTCTTGTACCATACTAAAAGATTCTTTATTAAACAAAAGAAACTTTTCATTAACAAAGATGATTGCTTCATTAATAGTGGGTTATAAATTTTCTGATATTTCACATATTTTCGCATACGTAAATATAAATTTCCTCTATCTACTTAAATCAGAAGAATAATTGTATGATTGGCGCCTTCATTTCACACCAGTCATGTTTGTTGAAATTAAATTATTAGGTTCAAAAACTTGTATTTACTCTGATATTTCTTTTCCTGGGGTTAAAAATATGCTTATTATGTGAGGATTTCTATATAATGAAAATAGTTTAATTTCGCTTAAGAACTGACTCCTCCAATGCATCACCCATTGACGTTTCAAAAACACATATGCTTTTTAAAATTAAACATTAAACCAAATCAGTAAAAACATACTGATCCATTCATAAAGGCTGCTTTCCTTTGGGATGGCGATAATACCTATTATTGCTGTAAGTTATTCTTCGAATTTCTTATAACTAGGAATGGATTCCAACTTATGATAGTACCAATGGAGATTTCAAGTGCAATTTTAAATTCTGTGTTACACGTGTTTCTCGGAAGAGTTCACTACAAGTTATCTTTCAACAGACTGTAAATAAAAAGGAAATTACAGATTAGCTTACTTCTGTGGTTCAATTATTATTGATGCAGTCAACTTCATCGATAATAATTTAAGCACTGAAGCATAATCAAGGTAGCAAGACAAAACTCAGAATTTTTAAATTCACACAATCCACAAGTGCAGCCTCTCTGATCACCTGGGCCCACCAGCGGCCGAGCGGTAAAGACGCTGAACACTGGTAGTTCGGTCTGAGGTTCGAATCCCGCGAACGGGCTGGCTGCATGGACGTTTTCGTGGTTTTCCACATGTGTGCCGTGTATACGAGCCAGTTTCCCTTAGAAAGTCCTCCACGAAGGCATCCCTCCCTTTAGGCAGATAGCCCTCGTGTGCTTTGCCATAACTGAATAGCCTAACCATAGCCTGATCACCTGGATTATAGTAACCTGTCAATGATAACATTGTGAGAATTTCACTCACCAGGAGAATTATTTTCTGATTAGAATACTAGGGATGCATTTAAATTTTGCCTTTCTAGAAACGACATTTTGAGAGTTCAAATTCCTCTGTCTCAAAACATTCTGCATGACTGAAAGATGTACTGCCATATCACTGGCGACATCATTTGAATTTATTAAAAAGGTGATGTAAACAAATCTGATGTGGACACCACATAACTAATGCCTATCAAGGCATTAACTAATGCCTATAAGTTACAAGGCCTATCAAGTTATATACATTTTCGTTCATTTCATTTAAACTTATTTCTTCGAATTTCATTAGAGATATATTCCTCATTCAATTAATTCAGATTTTACTTCCGGAAAGGGAAAAAAGTACATAAATACCCAAAGAGCATTCTTTAAAAATTGTAAAATACAAGAAAACATAAAACACCAAATACAGTTAAAAAGGTTAAAACTAGAGTTTCTATGCAAAAAGCAATTGCGGCCAGAGGGCAGGAAACCAAGATTTTGAGCACAAAATTCAGTGAGCACAAATTTGAGCACAAAGTTTACTTTTGGTTCCACTGGGCAAAAAGACTCTGAAGTTTTTGGAAAAACTGCCTTAATTCACTGTTCTACTAAGAGTTCACAATGTAGGCAAATGTCGGCTTCGTGAGACTTAGTAGTACTTTAACAACTATTAAATTGTTGATGATTCTACCACGCTTTTATGCAGATTAACCAAAGGCATAAGAACCTTAGCCGAAACGTTAGAATATCAGAAGTTAATCACTTTAAAGCAAAACAAATGCGCAATAATTCAACATATAAGAATAAAATTGACCTCATCGAGCCGGGTATCAGAGTGGGATATATATAATATATACATTTATATAGCACAATATACATATATTTATATAGTTTTATGAGGCCGGTTGAAACCAAAATGTGTCATTATGCAAGTTTCTTTCCTTTCTTCAGCCCTGTATATATTGAAGAACACATGTTTTAAAATGTTCTGTAAGTAAACTGAATCTTTCAGTAGTATGTGTCGTAATATTAAAAATATCAGGAAACTACGGTTGCTGAAATATGACATGCTACCAGAGAATTCATGATTGGGCTTCAAGCAATATTTCTTTGTGACGTGAACTCCAAAGACTCAGATTTTCCATAACCGTTACTTTCTCTAAACTTGTCACTTATGAGACCACTACATCTGGTTCTATCTAAAGTTCGAAGTATCCCTTAGTAAAACTAAAACTATTGAGGAACTGAGGGTAACACTGCAAAGAAAACAAATGTAGATATACCGTTCAGCATGGCGCTAGGAGCATACCAAAGTCTCGATTACAGATTAGTGCTGCACAAATAGCTGTCAAAGCTTCAAAATCGTGTTTTTCAAAAAAATAGAAGCTGAGAGTAGGAACTAGCTCTAGTATAATAACTGGCATTGTTATAACCTGTTGCTTTGTAAAATGAAAACAAAATTCGTTTTATGAAGCATGAAACAGAAAATAATTTTATATTTTACCATCTATGAGCACATATCATACACATACTCGCAAATTATTCTCCACGCTTCTGAAATTACTCTTACAAAGAAACTTCGCAAATAACTTGCAATAATTAAATTAAAGAAATTAATGTTTTAAATTTTTCTGATACTGCTAATTCTACAGGACTTTACATTTGTTTGTATTATTTAAATCAATCTCCAGGTGGCTTCAAGTTTTGCTTGCTTAAGATTTATTTAAGTTTTTAAAATGTTTTGCGATTTTACGTATTTTTATATATGATTTTCTTTCCTATTTGTTCATTTTGAGAATTTCACGCCGAATGAGCAAAAGTATCTAATTTAAATGCAATGAAATGTATCTATGTTGACTTTCATTTATTTACTATTTTTTGTTAATAGCACCTTTATGCGCATGATGAAAGAAATTTATTAAATCTCTTAATTTAACATAAATCTCATTTTCGCAAAAGTCACAAAGGACTTACAAAGGATCAGAAAAGATCTGAAGTGTGTCACAGAAGTAATGGGATACTTGAGATTTCTGTGAAAAGAGTTCGCAATTTTAAAATCGTCAAGCTAAAGTTATAAATGCTGAACAAATGTTTTCTCTTTCGGATGGGAAATTCATGCCACAAATAAGTTGTTTATCATGTTATCAAATTAAAAAAAATATTATGTTTTTTAATATTTGGTTGGATTATTATTAATTTTGATATTCGTAATTTCATTCGCTTGGACATAGGTGCATGTACATTTTTTATTTCTTGGTTCCAGTTATTCTAAACTTTTGTGTATTATCGATTTCAACTGTTTTTTTACAAAATATTTTCTTTCTAATTTTTATCCCATTTTTTCCACATGCGTTTTATAGGTTTAAATTCAGATACTGAGATATTATTTTGAATATTTAAAAGATAAATAACAGAAAGAAGCTACTGTTTCTGTAGTAGAAGTTCTATATCACCCATATTGGTATGCTCGGGGTCATATCATGATAGCATTTAGTACTATTTTGCACATTAAATTTTCATGCCGATGAATTCAAATTTTTCTTTAAACCTTTAGTATGACTGTACTGATACCACTCAGCACACGAAAAAAATTAAGCTGAAGACTGCGAAATGCCTTGCATTATACTTTCACCTACGCCATTTTCAATGTAGAATAAACTTCAATTTCAGAAGTTCCTGAAATTCATTGAAAGGTAATAATACTTCTTTTCTTATCAAATACTCCTTTTTTCTAATATTTAGAATTAATGTATTTCATAAATTTCGGAAAGCAATCTGAAATTTTCTGATATTTTGCTGACGGAGGGTTTTAATTTATTATCCGCCATTCTGCATAACATGTCGGAATACTACATATTTTAAGGATCTTTCGCATTACAAACATTTGAAATTTCCCAAAGCGTCGATTTTGTGGCGTAACTATGTGTATTTATCAATAATTATCAATTAATTTGTAATCGTCAATTAACGTTTAACAATTGCTGCATTTAAAATTTTGATTCTCCTAAATATTTCATCAAGGCAACGACGTTATGTGGGTCATGATACTATTGAATTAAACTTAAATAACCGATATCAAATTGAAACAGATACGCTCAAATGCTAAAATGCAGGGAAAACAGCACTCTGCATGGTTAATGTGTTTCCGTAACATCTTCATGAACACCCTTTTTTCGATCATTTTAATTATTCTAAACATTGCTGTTTTCCTTTCTCTTGATATCATTGATCGTCTCGTAATTCGTTTTTCAAATTTATAATTTCTCATGTTGTGAATAACATTTTTTCCTGTGCCGAGAATTAATTCTTTCTTTAACTAATCATTTTAGCGACTCTTCGAAGAAAATTCGCTAACTGAAAACTGTGAACAAACTGATGAATTTTCAATAGCATAGGATTTATTAAAGAATGCATGATAATAAAATGTCAAAATAATTCAAATGCTAAGAAAACGTTATTTTGCCGTTGAAGAAAACAGTATTTATAATTTTGTCTAATATACGGCAGTGCGAAATAATGCCTATTGCAAGTGCGTTTCTCATAGCTGGAATAAATATTACGTGTTTATACATGTAATTTCCGCTCATTATGCTTGTGTATTTCTCCCCCGCTTAAAAGTTAAAACTAATTTTTCCGATGATGGTATATTATATTTGTAGAAAAGGTATTTATTACAAAGTGAAGACTAAGAAAATGTGTATTTTAAAGAAAATCCCATCTTTTAATTTCAGATTAATGCACTTACAGATTTCTGATATTATTTTCGTAAATCTCAAATTTACCAGCACATTTACGAGACACAGTACATATATACGCCTAGAAAGATGGCCAGGTAAGATTATTCATTGTCTGATATAAAATATATCGTTCAAAGGTTAGTTTTTTGTGTGTCTGGTGCCAGGATATTTCTTATGGGAAAATTCGGACAAGATCCTCTGAGCATTATGAATAATGTGTTACTTATTATAAAATTGTGCATTTTGCTATGTATATGAGAAGAATTTCTCTTAGAAAAAATTCATAAAAAATTTCGTTTTCTTAAAAAGTTAAGATTTATGATTTTAGAACAGATTCACTTCATTTGTAATCAAAATGCGTTTCATTAGCGTTTCTTCATTTTGTAATGTACAGCTTTAAAAATATTTCAAAGCCTAATAATACACATTATAGAATATTCATATAATCAAAAAAATAACACATAATTAACCATTATATTGAAATATATAATTAATATCATTTTGAAGCTTAATCTCCTAAATGGAATGAATACTTTAAAATAACTTCAAGGCTTTGGAGAGATTTGTTACTAATTATTTTGCAGATATATTTATTTACTCTTATCTAAGGTGTTCTCTAAGGTGTTTTAAAAATGTTCTAATGCTTAATCTGGAGTTTTTTTAAGTTTTAAGATAGCGCATTTATCCAATTCAAGCGAAACTCGTGAAAGTTAATTACTTTTCAGGGAGATGTTACTTGCAGCAAAAGATCAATAATTACTTTAAGAGCAAAATTCCCAGAAGGCGCATTTGAAACTCTCTTTAAAGATTTACACTGAGTGACAACAGTTCTTTACGAGTGTGCAAAATTTGAATTTATATATAGAGCGTAGTTTAACAATTACGGCTTCATTATAAACTCCTGCTAAAATAGGCCACAAAAGCAAAGCATAGACTAAAACAAAAACTATTTAATGGATAAGCGTGAAATTGATCCAAGAGGTTCATGTGGCATTACAAGACCACATAGCAAACAATAAAGCAAATAAATTTTAAAACACATTTATTACGAACGTCACATTGCGAAAGACCAAATGGGACGGAAGAATGTGCAATGGGGAAACCGCTTTAATAACAAGCATGATAACCTCTAGCTAAAATGCATGCTTGACAACAGCGATATAAGCTGGCAATAGTGTCTTGATCGCTTATTATGGCAGTATTGTAAATTCTTGTAGTAATGCTAATGCATGTCAGAGCCTCCAGTAATTCATGTCTGGGGGCACACTCCGACTCGCTATCCGTCGTCCGAACATAGTCCACACAAGCTCTGCGGGATTTAGGTCCTATGGACGTTATTATTATTGATAAATATCGCGTCGGTGCCCATTGCAGCGATGAAGGGAAGCACAAATAGATGTAGAATTTCGTCACGATATCGGATAGCTGTGGCGGAACACCAGGTATCACACAGAGGTTGATCTGGCCGATTGTTGCTGTTCGTTGCTGGATATTAAATCGAGACTCATTCGTAAAGAGTTAGTGGCCCCACTGCTCTGGTGTCCAGCTGAGATATTCATGGACTCAACTAAACCGCGTTTGGACATGCGATGGGGACAAAGGTATAAAAGCCACAGGTCATCTGGCCTACAGTCCGCCTATAAGCAGCTGATGTGACACGGTTTGGCGGGATATGGGCCTTCTTACAGCAGCAGAGAGATTGAACACCAGCTACCGTGCTGTTAGTGATTTACAGCGTCTTGCACATAGCAACGAGAAGCGATTGTCTACCATTGTGGTAATTCTCAGGGATCCAAACCCATGATGGCACTAAGATATTTCTTCAACTGAGCAATCCTACATCAATTTGTAATTTTTGATTTTTTCAAGGTGTTGCACCAGCTTGCAACACCTTGAAAGTTCTCCAACGCATTTCATTGTGCATATGGCGTCTTCTGTTCATACCTTTCTCTTTAGTTACTCCGGCTTACACAGAAAACTATCGCTGCTTGAGAACGGACGCATAGGTCCCACATGTCTCTTTTTAAAACGTTGTGGTGTAGCTGCGGAATTGCGTTTATGGTAATATTGGTTACCTATTTGCATTCGCCGATGCAACCTCTATCTCATATGTAAACTGAAAGTTTTAATTTTCATTTTTACATTTGTCTCTTTTCTTTTAGCATTTTTTGCGTATTGTTTGAGCATCAATGTAATTGTAATGTACAGTGTATGTGTAAATGCTCCAAATAAACTAGTCAATGTAAGAAAAGGTTAGTGCTACTAGCACTTAATTATTTTATTTTATACGGGCATTATAACTAAAGCGATAGCGATAAATCTATACATAGGAGATGCAGTACTTAGGATTGCTCAGTCTGCTAAATATTTAAGTTCTCATTCAGCAAAAGGACTTTTATAAAATATTGCAGTGTGTAAGTTAATAAAATAATGCCGTATAGCATAATTATACATGCAAATTATTTTATTAATTAATAATTGTTAAATTGACGTAAAAAATCAAAAATTACAAATTTAGAATACTTGCTTATACGTTATACAAAATAAAATGTACACATGCATTTTCAAGAAGATATAAAATGGCATGAAATTAATTATAACAAATTTACAGAATTGGATAAGGTATATTTGGATGCTAAGTATATGAATGCTAAGAATAAACGTCTCTTGTAACTGAACAAAAATATAGTTTCGTTCGCATATTACAGCCATATTTGATTTGAGGAAAGGTTTCTTATTTCATGCAAATGCGTATAGTTTGATGTACTAATCGAAATTATCTCATTATATGAGTGAAATATATGTAGTAGAGGAAAACTAATTTGTTTTCCTCGAGAAATTTTCAAATGCAATTTCACAGCCCTTTACTGATAATTGAGCTCCATTCGTGATTGAAAAAGTACTGAATTACTTACTCCCTGTGTGAAAAATGTCTTTAACTGTAAATTTTATGGGCCTTGGAAAATTTATTTGTTGAATGAAATGCACTCAAAAGTTACGACATCAATAAACGCTTGCTTTTATCTCTTAGTCACTTTGTTTGCCTTAAGTATTTCTACTTTTTCACTTTGCTTGGCTTTCAGATATCTTCTCCTTTCCAAGCTTTCAAACTGATGAGTACTTTCCTTCTTTGGTGTATCTACTTTCAGATTCTGCTTGCAAAATATTTAGCTTTCTCATGTACGTATACATACGAATGCATGCATGTATGGGTGTGTGTGTCTATACACATCTACACACACCACGCATATATATATATATATATGTAGAAATGTAGGATCGTTGCTTATTATCTAGGAGTATGATGTCTGGAAATTTACTTCAGAGATGGTTGTCTAGGGGCTTTCAGTAATTCAGCTGATTCATAGAAAACTCGAAAATTTAATGGAAACATGAATAGTTGCTACAAACTACAAAGTGGTTACATTCATAGAAGGAAATAGATGATTATTTACAGATGAATACAAATCAGCGCCTTTTACATTCAAACGTCTTTCAATCATGTTACCGTCTTAATGGGGGAATCGTCTGCGTTCTCTCCGGCGAAAAGAAAAAAGTTCTTTCGCACAGCTTGCAGCGTCAGCTGATTATTATCGACGATGCCATCCGATATATATATGTCGACTTTCACCGGAGCAACATTCACCAAATACGTCGGTGAAAGTTCGAATATAACATTGCATTCTTGTACATTCGGACCTTCACCGGTGTATGTCGATAATCACAGATATGCTCTGGTGTAGGTCGAAAAGAGAGGCGACTGGCTGTTTCCCATAAATGCAGTTGTAAAAGCAAGGGCCTCTTGTGCAATTCAAAGTCTCATAATAGTTTAAGTTGTTGCAATTAATCAGATTTGAATCACATAATTTAGTAAAGTTTTTATTACTATTATTTTATTTTCTCATTTACCACGTATTGTATAATTAAGTAAGTTTTTTAACTTCTATTGTTTTCCTTTTTCATTTTGAATGTATTGTGTGTTTTAAGTACTTGTGTGTTTTTTCGCCACTGAATTACGGAGAAGAAAATATAATATTCTCATATATCCAATATTCACCATTAGTACATGGTGAATGTCGACATGGTGTAAGTCAAAAATAAGAGTATTTGGAAAATATTTCGGACATACACCAAGCGACTATGTGAATGTTAACATTCACCGGTGAAAGTCGACATTCTCCAGATTTCGGTGTTTCAGCGTAACATATGTATATATATATATAATATTAAAGAAAAAAAGAGTTAATAGTTTTCAATCAACCATTAAAAACGTTAAGGAAATTAAATAAATTTAATATTAGTACTATTTTTAAATTTAGAATTAAAAAAATTTTAAGTTTTGTAAATAAAAAATGCAAAACTCATTAGTTTTAAAATAGAAGTGTTTTGAAAATAAAATTGTTTTATAAAATATTAGCTCTGGGTTAATATATATTTTTAGCACTCTAATGCATGAGTTTAAAACTTTAGATTTCGTAAATTATCTAGGTTAAATTTGAATTTTGCATTAGTAAAATTGTATATTTTAGCTTTATGGCTGAACTTTGGAAACACAAATGTATTTTGGTTTAATTTGTATTTTTTGTGTAAATTTATATTTTTTTGTTATTGAATTTGCAAGGAAAAGCGAGAGAACGCATTTAGAGTTTTCAGATGAACGGGAATAACAAAATTAATTAAAAGCGTTTCATCAGCTAATTTTCAGTGAACAGAGACACAGTGGAAATGGGATTAAAATGAAGTCTGATCTACCTTCACTTGATGAAGTTCAATCAGGTTTAAATTGTATTTTTCTTCTTTTCATATGTATTTCCTTTGTCTTCAAACTTTCTTCTTATTTAAAGCCACTGAGTTTTAGTACACAAACTAGCATTTGTTAATTCTAAATTTCAAAATAGTAATAATTATATATATATATATTTTCTTTCGAGGTCTTTGAATGGGTTGGTTCAAAAATATTTACTATTTTTCTCTTTAATTAATTAATTTTTGGCAGCTTTTTGCGCAGAAATAATTTTACCACCTTTTTGTTTAAAAATTTCTACAATATATATATAGTATATATATTACAGCATAATACGTACTAGTATTTATAAAACTATGATATCAGATAAGATATATATCCTTATCTGATCGATGATATCAGATAAGATATATATCCTTATCTGATATCATCGATATTTTCTTGTTATCATCTATATCTTACATCATGTGGATGGGTTACAAGGTAACGATGAACTTCAGGTAAATAAATATATCTTAAGTCTTGTTATCGCACCGTGTTTTTTAATGCAATAAATTTATATGGTTTCAAGAATGTCTAAAAACACAAGTGACGATATGGGATCATTTTCGGAAAGCTTTTGTTATGTTCATACGGATTCGTAATAGATTAAATGCACACGGAACCGATGCTTGCTTAATAAAGTTTATTTTTCCAAAATCAGTTTATAGTTCTGGAACTAATCTCATGATAGTATTGTAGAGCTCCTTTCAGTACGACATAGTGCAATCAGTAGTTACCACTTCATTCTACTAAGAACTTTAAACACGGACAGTACAAAAAGACTCAAATGTGTAAGCTCACACAGTAATCTCTCAATACTCTCACTATCTTGAGCTAAAATTCTGAATTAATCTTGAACTAAGCTGGAAAACGATTCTCTCTCCGTCTTAAATCTCCGGTCTGCAAGAAAATTTCCAATACCTACGATTTTTCGAAATTGCTGGAAAGCATACGCAGATGCAGTTACATAGGGTAGAATACGGTTACATAGGTATAGGACAAAAGTGGGGCCAAATAGGACAAACCTTTCATAC
Source organism: Stegodyphus mimosarum (assembly GCA_000611955.2). Classification (NCBI taxonomy): domain Eukaryota; kingdom Metazoa; phylum Arthropoda; class Arachnida; order Araneae; family Eresidae; genus Stegodyphus; species Stegodyphus mimosarum. The sequence goes on along the minus strand of KK120493.1, from coordinate 1,000,389 downwards.
TTTTCATAGTACATTATACACATATAATTTACATATAATTTGGCTAAAATTATTTATAATACAAAATTTGTAACGCTATTGAATTAACATGTGCTTCTCAACGCGCAAGTTACATTTTAGTTTTAGACTTAGGTTACTTCATTGGAACTTATTTGTGTACCTAAGAAGTTACTCACGAGGAAAAAGAAACAGCTTAAATCGAAGGAAGGTTGGTTAAGTTTATTTATCTCTTTTGGTCTTCCAAAATATTTAGTAAAGGTTTCCTTTTTAATATAACTAATGAGAAGAATCCTTTAATGTATATTAATTAATAAATGATGATAATATGATTAACATATTAGCTAGAAATCAGTGATAAGAGTATTAAGTCTGTCTAGACAGTTAAAACACATGTGCAATAAGAAACTAAAAATCCCCAACGGGAAAATTCACCTACATGAACATCTGATCTTGAAAATTCAAATCTTAGGTCAGAAAAATACACTTAAGTAATATATTGCCAATTACTACTGCATTTTTAAATATGATTTTGAACTTTATGTTAATGAAATTTACGAATAAGGCGTCTTCAGTTAAGTGCATTAAGTTCTTCACAACCTATTATATTCATCAGTATCTATATTTAATACTTTTAGTTCTAATCTTCTTCCAAAAATATCAGGTATCTAAGCTTACAATTTTTTTGTCTTTCATTTCTGCTTTGTTCCCAAGATCACGCTGTAATTATTACTTTTTAGTACCCAATTAATTTTTATTTTATTTATTCCACCAGTGTAATTCTGATAACGGCGCCAAATAATTTTGCTTTATGCAGTTATGTGATCTCTGCTGGGTTCAGTGGAAATTTCTGTAGATTTTTTTCAAAATGTGTGGCATTTTAATTTGGAATTTCGTTTAACTTTCTCTTCTAATTGGGCATGCTATCTAAGATCTGTTAATCTGCTATGATATCTTTTTTGAGGAGGAAACGGGAGAGAAATATATAAAAAAACAGATAATTAGTTGGCGCAAATAAACATGTCCACAGAAAAATATTTGCTTCTGAATACAGCACTGCGAATTATTAGTGGGTTAATACATCCGTAACCTTCTTGTTATGGTAATGAAATAATAGCTGAAGATATACCAATTTTTTATGCATCAAATCCCTGAGGAAAAACAAGAAAAAGAGAATCCTGGAATTTCTCCAGGAAATATAGCTTGGGGAATGTTGTTGTTGACAAAAAAATAATTAAATTCTTTACAGCATGTTGTTTCAAGTACCACAGTTATTCACAGGTCGCTAATTAAATACGCATATATTCTCCTATAAGGTACGAGGATCTATAAAAATTGGGCAACGGTGTCATTATAACTATTCATTTGTTCAACATTTTACCGCTCGATGAACTAAGGAAGGAAAGTAAGGAAATGTATTAAAAGAGTTTATAAATATTAACATGAAACGGTTGTTTTTATTGCATATTCTCATGCTGGGGGATATTTTCAAGATATTTATAAAATACTATGCAATATTTCTAAGGCGTAATAGAAATCGGCAAACCCAACATCATCAACTAAAACCATTCCTTTACTTCTGGCATTCTTGTTCAGTTTTAAACCCGTAGTCTCCGAAATCCTTCTAGAATAAAGTAAAAACGATGACGCTAACAGAAAACGAAGCAAATAAATACCAAAAAAATATGCTTCTCAATCTTCGATCAAACCTCGAGAAGTAGTCAGGCGATTCTGCCCCGAGTTATTAGACAACCATCTGACCGCAACTGCTTCTCATAACTATAAACCACAATATCCTGACAGCAACTCGCCCATGTTCTTCTTTTTTATCATTCTTTGTCCTTACAGCTTTTCTGCTGAAAAAAGTGCTGAAGGACCTCAAACCCGTAAGCCGCCATCATTGTCCACTGATCTTTTAACTTATGATTCGCTTACCTGCCTTCTGTTTTTCAAGAAGATAATTATTTATAGCCATTAATTCTGTCTCATGATTTTTTCGTAGTTATTTAGGGGCCTCGATCACTCTAAGACGACCACCTCTGAATGTGACCATTTTTTCTGAGAACGGAAATAAACATTTGGAGTTAGGCGTGACATCTCTAAGATTATCATTTTTCAAATGACCGAAATAGTCTGATAACGGGAATGATCGTCTCAGCGAAATTTCACTAGAATTTGTAACAGTTGATTAAAGCATTCTGTTGACATTTAAATTTTAAATATAGATGCCTTTTTGAAATAAGATCTTTCACTCTGCGGATTTATAAAATAACTTTTTCTCTAACATTAAATTAAAAAGACTATTTAATAATTCAGTTTATTTACGTATTTTCATTTGATTGTGTTCTACATTCTTACTGTAATATTGATATCAATAATCGTTTCAATAACTAGGTAATAATGTGCACAGTTAAATTCTTATGTCTGTAAATGTAGACACACACATACATACATTGTAGAAATACACTCAACTGTAACAAATACATTCGACTACAGGAACACGAGCGCCGTCCAGACCGTATAGCGGATACAGGGAGCCTATTGTGAAAATGAAGGTCCCGGCTTAGAATCCCGGAGATGGTATGTATGTAACTGTCCATCCCTTCATAGGAGGTAACAATGGCTCACCTCCGAGTGCCAGCCCATTGGAGGGGTAGACTCAAACATGCATTGAAAAAAATGTACATTAGACACACACGAATGTGAAAATTTTTTTAATGTATGCTGCGGAGAGGGCAAGGGACAGTTCTATATCCCCGTCCTACTGGGCCGATTGACAAAATTCAAATTGCGTTTTTCGCGTCTCGAAAGCGCGATTTAGGATGTGTATTACATTTTATATAGCGTTGTTCTAATATAGGCATTTGGACACAAAACCGGTCTTTTTCTGAAATGGCATGCCAATTTTTTTCCATATTTTGATTCTATGACTCAAATTATGACAAACTACCAAATTTTTAAAAATCTCATGAGTGGTTTTTAAAAAATTAGCCCTCAAAATTTTAGCTTCTCAGTGTTAATTGAATTTGATATTATGTTCATTAATATCTTTTTTTTTCGTATTTTACATTTCGAAATTAAGGTTCCTCCCAAATAAAATTCACCGATTTTTTATGATTCATTTTTAAAAATTGTATTTTTTATTTATTTTTACAAATTTTTCAAAAAACAATTCGAATTATAATCTATAAAATTTTTACTATCATCTTGAAGTAGTAGATGTACACTGGTGTGCAAAAATTAAGGACGAAGTCGAAAAATTAGCATATCAGCTGAACGAAGAGGCAGAGCGGACAGAAAGACCAATCAGGAGATTAAGTAAGGTGATGTACGGTAGCACATGCGCAGATATGCAGGTAGACGTAATGGGGGAGTGTCTGAGTAGTATAAAGCATGTTGTCGATGTAAGATCAGTATTTCTGGCAAAGAGATTGCACGCCGTATAGCAGTTAAAATCACACAGAGTTGCTGCCTCAGCGAGAAATGGCGAATAATCAATCTGTTAGACGACATCTGGATGCTTTTACCCGAGGTCGAATCATTGGGAAGTTCAAAATATCTATGTTAGAATGATGCTATATATATAAAACCAATATATATCCTAAGTCGCGCTTTCGAGACATGAAAACCTCAATTCGAATGTCGTCAATCGGTCCAGTACAACGGAAGAAATAGAACTGTCACCCCTTTCTTTTTTTTTCCGCAGTGTCCATTGAATCTATGCAGTGAGTGCATATCATTATAAAAGTCACATGAATTCTGTATGCCAGTTGTGTAATGTCTTTGCCTGCCTACAATTACATAAATTATATTTAATATGAATGGTGCATAAATTATGTTTAGTATTAATGGTACACATCGAATAATACTGTAGCTGCTATATTTAAACACATAGGCAGGGAATTTGCTATATTTATTGATTATTTTCTATACACGTTCATAAAATAAAATAAATTATATTAAATATTGAGAGAAATGTATTCTTGAAATTAATATTATTTTAGAAACTAATGAACCGATATTAAAAGCGCCATATGAAGTAACTGCGGTTTGCAATTTAAGTATGAAGAAATACTCTATTCATAAATTATTGAGCAGAACCAAATGCTTTTCAAGGTACTTCAGCTATAGTATGCGGAAGATTCTTATTTAAAAGCACCGTGTTAAAATGTCATTACGTCTTTTGCACAGAAATATTAACAGTTTGACCATGCATTTATTGCGCAATATTTCTGCTAAGGTGGTATCAGTAGTAAATTACAAATAAAAGTTTGTCTCTGCATTAGGATTAGGGTGTCGAGAGATGCTAATGTTTGGGGATTCTAATGTTTCCAGACCGTAAAGAAAACATTTTTTATGCTAAATTCTGCGACAATGTGTAAATATTTGAGAAAGCAAAAAGGATTTCTTTTTACCTTTGCAAGCAACCTAAATGCAAACATACTTTGGTTCTGAGTATATTTATTTTCTCGGTTGAGTAATAAAAAATACGTTTCTGCTCTTATCGCAGATATTCAACAGTTCAATAATTTTTCTACTGTTTATAAAGATCTTACGTAGGTGACACATGATTTGTTTAAAACAAAACATGATTGAGCTTCAAGATTCATTTTTTTTCCTCTCTACTTCTCATTTTAAATTCACGTTCTTATCGGTAACTCAATAAATATACTGGACAATTTTTATAATGATACAATTAACTGGATTCGAATCTCATTCAGAGCCAAAGTCTACAATACTTCAATCAATACTTGAATTATAAATGCAAATAATACCAACAGCTCTTTTGCAAATCTCACGTTACTTAAATCAAAATTCTCAGTTCATTCAAAGATTAATATAAGAAGAAGATATCTTGCTTGCATCAGTTACCTGAAAATGTACCATTTCTAATCGTAATCGAAGTATGAAATAATTTAACGAATTTTTTAAAAATTTGAGGTTAGGCATTATTGAAAAATAAAAGCTATAGTTGTTAATGCATATTTTGAAATATAAATATTTTATTTTTATAGTTTATATTCTAATATATATTTCAAAATATATAAAATGTACAGCTTTGCAATTCGTTTTCTACATATTTGAGCAGATATTTTAGTGGTTCATTTAGAGCATGAGTAATAACTTTTTTTTTTAATTTCAAGTATTTTATATTTTTGCGTGTCTTTAATTATTTTGTAAAATTAGTTTTAACGTTTTGTTAATATTCAAAATTATATTTCTTTTATGCTGAAAGGCAACAAGTAGATATTTGTGATTATTTTGTTCTCGAATTTTGATTCTACTGTTAATGTTATTCAAAACTCATTTTGATAAACTAACTAAACTAAACTAAAGCTCATTTCGATAGAAAAACTGTAAAAGCAGTATCCTTAGCTATTCGTAAGTGATTCTTGCTGTTTCTAAATTATAGTTAAGTTCGAATACTGGTAGTCAAGACTACAATACAAATTCTTTAACATATTCTGGAAAATTATCTCACAACTCCAGTTTAATAATGCAGTACTTCTCAGACAGGATAGATTTATTGAAAAACATAAATAAATTATAATCTAAAATCCACGGAGATATTTTGAAAATAATGTTTTAAAATATCGGGTTCTTTCGATTTCGAGATTTTTGATCCAAAATCAATCCTCAAATTATCCCACGGAACGTTCAGTGATCATTAAGATGTTCTTGAGTTCATATCTGTTAACTGCACATCATTTTCAAAGTTTTCATTTTTTAAATATTATAATCTGCGAGATTTCTGTGGTAAGATGACAGATATTGGAAATAATAATGTATGAAATGTGTGGTTGTTGCGTAAAACATTTGATATCGAATGGCCCTTATGAGAAATACGTGTTAACCATTGCTATACGGTGAAACATTAAACGAAAGAGAGTTTCAATGGCATTTCGCAATATTGAATTCCTAGAAATATGCCGAAAACTCGTTGAGAGTGTTTATTTGTAACAGCCTGTGGTGACCGCTGTCGAGCCAATGTTCGCGATATCATAAACTACACATGTTCTGTCGAGGGAAAATGCAATTAATGCAATCTGCCAAAAGCAGAACCTTAACTTAATGCATACTGACGACGATATACAGGTTAGTGAAGCTCACTGCCCTACCAATAGGCCCGAATTCGAATTTCGAAGACGGCGTGAATATTTTTAGATGTATAATGTCTGTGCGACAAAAGGGCACTCAAAATACACTGCTAGCCGATTATCCTCTTGTAGTTGATGACAGGGGAGAAAAAGTTGGAGAACCTCACAAAAATTTTCCTCCGAAGTTTTTCGCTGTCAAAATCAAAGTAGTGGTTAACAGTTAGGAAGACGCGGTGATACCTCATATATACCCTCCAGTGTTTTCCATCAAAATTTAGGGGAAGCTTCACAGTCAGTGAGATGAGACTATATCTGTTCGACCAATGGTGAAATCTATATATCCTGTTAATTCTATTCGTATTTATGTATCGCGAACTGGCTGCCGTATCGCTGCACTCTGGTTAAATCACACAGAAGATAAGGATATTTGTAACGTTGTTATACTAGCCAGAATTTTATGTGCCCAGTACAGTATAGGGCACATAAAATGCTGGCTAGCTGATAGTCCTCTCGAAAAGCTTGGTTTTAAAGGAAGAACGGTGCAAGACCCTGGGATCCCACAAAGGGGCGATCTGACCCCTGTTGTGTTGTTCATAAACACTGGGGAAGAACTGCACAGTCACGGAGGTAGAACTGTAATTATACGAACGATGGTAAAAAATCTCCTCGGGGAATCTCCTCAACGTAAAAAGCGAAATGTATTTGCGCATTGCCCTTTTACAGATTTCGGGAGCTGCTGAAGATAAGGGATAATCTCTTTACAATATTGCTACGAATTTGTATATAGATAGATGATTGTAGTGCAACTATACATGAAATTGTATTTTTCTGTCTATTTTATCATAGGGAAATTCAAAAGAGACAATTTATGCCGGAAAAGTAAGAATACAGGGATAAGTGTATTTTAACATTGAATAAATGAGTATATAGGTAATTTGGTGAGATATCGCCAAGCTGGCAACGGTTTTGGCAACATATTTAGTCACCAAATTTATCGAGAAATCGCAAAAAGTCGCCAAACTTATTCCGATCCCTGTTATCACCGTAATCAATATTGCAAAGGGATAAATAGAATCACTATATCACTATATTAGCTGTTACCGTAATTCGACCCTCATATTATTCTCCAGCAATTTCGAGAAGCCGAAAGTACTAGAAATAACTCGGCAGCCCATTGAAAACTATATAAGGCCAGAGGGAGCATCTGCTGTCAGTTATAGTTATTGTTGTTACTTGTTGTTAGTTCAGCGTCAAATGAGATATCTCAAGTGCTAGCTTTCTCTTTAGATAGGCTTTGCATTGCGTTGCGTTTAACGTTCTTAGTAGTTTGAAGTGTAAATACTGATTGTGTTTCTGTGAACACATGCACGAGTATTTCTAAAACGTATCATAAATGCAACCCATCCATCACACCATGGAAAAAGGGTTATATCACACACCATCTCTCAGAGCAGCTCCTACTCCTCGGATGTTACAGAAGTTTCCACCGATGGGTCCAAAAGCGATGGTCAGGTAGGCTTAATCCAGATTCCTCTCTGAAAATATGGAAGTGTCACCTGAGACCCAACAACTCGGTCTTTCAGGCGGAGGTAATAGCCATACGTCACGCCATAACGCTCTCAGATATCAATGCTAGTTCTCTTCTCCTAATCCATACAGACAGCCTGTCAGTCACTCATGCCCTGCGCAACCCAAAACACACTTCCGAAGTTATCCGGGAAATACAACAGATGTTCAAAGATAGATCTTCATTTAAGGAGAACTGTATTTCCTGGATAAAGGCACATGCTGGAATCCAGGGAAATGAGGAGGCGGACCGCCTCGCCAAAGAAGGAGCACAGAACCTAAATGCACAAGGATTAGAGCTCAAACTACCAAAGTCTCATCTAAAGAAAGCAACACGGATTACCGCAAATGAACAGTGGCAGCATGAGTGGGACACAGTTCCCCAGAGTAGACGCAACCTAACACAAAGTTTCAACAGAACGCCTAGTCTCATCCCTTTACATCATCAGGTTTGTTACCGATCATGGAACCTTCCCCACTTATTATCGGGAAAGTGGTATCGCTACAACAAACTGCTGCGTATGCGGAGACACAGGTAGACCTGAACACTATCTAAATGCATGTCTTCTTACAGAGAAGCTGCATGTAAATCTGCCGGATCAGGCGACGCATCATAAACGTTCCTTGATCAAACAGTCTGCTTTTATGAAGAAACTAGTCAAAATTATCGCAACATTAGGGGCATTAGGAATTAACCTGTGCAGTGTGAACTAACACACGCCGTGTCCAAGTTACACGCAAAGTGATATGATTATGTATCATGAATATTATTCTCCTGGTAATCAGTATCAGTAATTGTATGTACATGGAACAATATTGTTGTATGATTATGTGTTATATATGTTTATCTATTATGAATCAATACGTTTATCTTTATGTTTATCACTTATCATATTTATCATGTATGTACGTAAAGTATGACATGTTCAGTATGAACTGACACACGCCATGTCCAAATTGCACACAAAGTGATCAGATCGCACACGCAACATACTAAGCTTGATTTGTACACTACAGTATTTGTATGTAATTCAGAAACTGTGTAAGACAGTAACTGTGTGTATGGCACGGAACAATTCAGTAGCATGATTATGTGTCATGTATGCTTGCATTATGAGTCACTATCAGTAATCGTACATATGGCACGGAGCAATTCAGTTGTATGATTACATATCAAGTATGTATTATCTCATATATGTATATCTATTATGAATCAGTATGTTTATCTCATATTTATGTGGACTCGTCTAGGGGATTTTATAGGCTGACGATAGATATCTAAGTAACTAAAGTAGTTTATTTATCTATTGGTGGAGGTACATTAGTGACGGTTTACATTGGTGACTATTTACAAATGAAAAAGAGAGTGATAATCAAGAAGATACATCTTTGTTGTCTAATCATTACGTCTTAGTCGAAAACACAACAGCTCGTCTTTTCTTCAATCATCGATTTCTCTCGCGATACCGTGAGTCGTGTTGAGTTGTTGCAGTCCTCCTATTCACACTCGGGCATCCTGACGCTACAGGACCTCCTGTCAATGATGGAGTTACAGCAAAATCTGAAATGAGTAATTGAAAAAAAAGAAAATTAAAATTGTTCCTTTGGATACATCGTCTTGGAACGTCCTGAGGGAACAAAAAAGAAATGTCATTTTCATCGTGTGTCAATGGATCATCTTGGAGCGTCTTGAAAAATGTTGTTTTTCCAGACCGTCTCAAATGCTCAAGCGTCTTTAGGAGCATATCTGGAACATCTTGACAAGGAAAAAAAAATAACATCTTAATACATCTTGTACATATAAAAATTCTATGTAAAGAAAAAAATTCAATTAATTAAAAAAATAATGAACAAAAAAAAGCATGTAAGGTAGTAAATACTAAATGTCCAAAGAGTTCATTGTTAAAAAGGCCATGGTTTCATCAGATAAGCAGCTGTGGAAGTTTCATTAGGGCCTTCATGTATTCCATGTTTCTCTACCTCATAGCGGTCATTTGGCTTAACAGCTGTGGCTTTGTAGGGTCCAAAAAATTGGGGACGAAGTTTGATTCCAGTTCCAAATTGAATGCGTTGAAGTGCGATTTGATCACCAACTTTGTATAAGGTTGGTTGCTTGCGGCGCTTGTTATATTGACGTCTGTTTTCTTCTTGAAGTTTGATAATATTGTTTTTCTCTTCATCACGCAATCTTTCTTTTTCTTGTAAAGTATATTGGTAGTGCTCCTCTTCAAGTATTTTTTTAATTTTGATATCGTCTTTGTTTTTCATCTTGATTCCAAAAAGTATCTCAAAAGGAGTGAAATTGATGGCTTGGGATGTAGTGCTATTGATGATTCTTTGCACAGAAGCAACATATTTAAACCACTTTTCGGGATCTTGTAACGATAGCTTAGTTAAGACGGGAATCAAAATACCGTGCATGCGTTCAATCTGTCCATTTGCACGTAGAATGCCCGTAGTACTGTGACATGTCAATATTCTCGTCATGACAATAGGCTTGAAATTCAGTTGAAGTAAAAGCTGCACCTCTATCTGAGATAATGCGTCGGGTATTACCAAAAATTGTTTGCTGCAATTTCAGTTTGTCAACAGCGGCTTGAGTGGTTGTCGATTTAACAGGATAAAGCCAAGGAAACTTTGAGAATGCATCAACGACGGTAAAAAGATATTTGTAATTCTTGTTTGTTGACCTCAATGGTCCAAGAAAGTCGATGAGATAAGTATCAAGTGGTGTATCGCCTTTAGCAATTGGGTGGAGAAACCCTTCTACCTTACCAGACTTTTTGGAAGAAAGAATGCATGGTGCGCAGTTCAAAATCATTTTTTTAACAATTGCAGATAAATTAGGGATGTAATATTCACGTTTAATAATGGATTCCGTTTTGAAAGCAGAAAAATGACCTTTAGAGTGAACATTTTGCACTATTTCGGTTTGCATGGCTTGAGGGATAACTAATAGTTCTTGGTCTAGAGCAACTTTATACAGAACACCGTTCTTTAAGAAGTAGTCACTTAATTTTTTTTTTCTAAAGCGTGCTTGATCCCAGTAATGAATTCATCAGTTGATTGTGCGTCAATAATATTTTGAGTGACACTATCGACGGCATTTACCATGTTAGGGAAACGACTTAGAGCATCTACATGTTTCATAAGATGTCTAGAGCGGTGTTTTATCGTGCAATCAAAATCTTCAAGGTAAAGAGCCCATCGAGCAATTATAGGTGTTATGTCCTTTTTAGACATGGTTTTTTCAAAAGCAGCGCAATCTGTAATAATATCAAATTTTGCTCCGGCTAAATAAATGTCTAAATTTTTAAGGGCTTCAATGATGGCTAGGATTTCCAATTCATAACTCGAGTATTTTTCTTCTTGTTAGTTTTCTTGCTCATATAGTAAATTGGGTGGAAGGAACCATCAGTACTTTGTTGCAAGAGAATAGCTCAGTAATCGTATTTACTTGCGTCACAATGAAGTTGGAGCGGTAAACCTTGTTGGTAAAAGGCGCAGAACAGGATCACTGGAAAGTGCTTGTTTTAGATTTAAGAAATCCTGCTGTTGAGCAGGACCAAACTCAAAAGGAGTAGACTCACGTAGTAAGTCACTGAGAGGTTTTGCAATTGTAGCATTATGTTGAATTAATTTTCGAAAATACCCAGTTAATCCAAGGAAACTTTAAACCTGTTTAGGTGTTTTGGGTTCAGGAAATGATTGTACAGCGTGTGTTTTTGATTGTGAAGCTTGAATGGTGCTATCTTGGATAACATAACCTAGAAATTCAATTTTCTTCTTTAGAAAGTTGCATTTCTGAAAGTTTATTTCCAGACCATAGTCTGAGGTAACTTCAAGGACTCGTCGTAATTTTTGAATTCCATCATCTTCGTCCTGAGATGGTATGATTATGTCATCCATATAAATTATAACAGTCTGATCACTAATGAGAGGTCTGAAAATAGTATTGATAAATCTTTGAAAAACGCTAGAAGAGTTACACAGTCCAAAAGGGACTTTGAGGAATTCCTACTGGCCTTCGTGAGTAACAAATGCAGTGTATTTGGTGCTTTGGTGATTCACGGGAACATGAAAAAAGCCGTTTTTCAAGTCAAGAGGTGTAAAGATCTTAGAATTCTGTAAATTATCAAGAATTTGCTGTATGAGGGGCAGAGGAAATTTGTCTTTCACTATTTTCGTGTTAAGACGTCTGTAATCTATACATAGTCGGTAAGATCCATTTCGCTTGTCTGGCCTTCGTGAGTAACAAATGCAGTGTATTTGGTGCTTTGGGGATTCATGGGAACATGAAAAAGGCCCTTTTTCAAGTCAAGAGATGTAAAGATCTTTGAATTCTGTAAATTATAAAGAATTTGCTCTATGAGGGGTAGAGGAAATTTGTCTTTCACTATTTTCGTGTTAAGACGTCGGTAATATATAGTCGGTAAGATCCATTTCGCTTGTTTGCAGAGGACAATAGGGGCGGCGAAATCAGAACAACTAGGTTTGATTATTCCTTCGTTCAGCCACTGCTGGATTTGAGCTTCTACAATACGTTGTTCGGCTATGGATAAGCGGCGAGAACGTTGACTGATAGGGATTTCATCCGTTAAAATCAAAGGCATTTGCAAATCAGTTGTTTTGGTTTTATTTGGTTTGTAGGAAGAAATTAAGTACTTGATTTATGCGCGATGATCCGGATTGGTAAGATGCGTTAAATCAGGAGAATCAGGTTCATCGAAAATATTTACAATATTAATCAGAAAATTGTGTTCAGGAGTTTCTGCTTCAATATTCAACCTTTCTACTTTAGATCGTTGTTCTGGACAGTTGCGGGATTCAGACAATACTCGACTAGTCTGTGTAAGCCGCCCTGCTGTCCAGATTCTTCTCTCAATTTTCAATTGAGGAAAATTCCAGAACTTTGAAGTATTTCTTTAGATAAAAATAAATTTTATTAACCTATTATTGGATCTGCTTGCATTAAATCTATTACGAACGCACGCAGCAATATTATGATGATTAATCGGAACGCTAGACAGGAGTGCGAAACGCGACCCGAGCTCTTATCCTTTTGCACTGCATTCTCAGTCATGCAAAAGCAAAAAGCGAGATTTCAACAAGTTCTTTCACCGCTAAACCATACGCTCGCACATCCGCACCGGAGAAGCGAGATACGTCGAAGAAGATGATACCACGCTATTCATTTATCAATATTCGTCACTCAAAGCACCATTTTAGTTTCAGATGCCATCAGCGGCAAAGATAGCTGAAGCAATAGCTGACATGACAAATTTTCGCGAACCTCAGTATCACTCATTAATTGATATGCAGACATTCTTACTGTGTCTTAATCCATAGTCCAGGGAGAATGTTTATGTTTTCAACCCGCTTTAAACATTCTCCCTGGATGCATTGGTTTTATATTCCCATTACTGTGACTGAATGTCAATTAATACATAGAGACGTGTTCTAACATTATAAACAGCAATCACAAATCTCTGTTCTACTCCCACGAACAAATCGGACACCCAAAATATGCTTCTATGTCCCCTTTGTTATTTGTTGTATGTGTCCGTTTTCTTGCTGGAGGCAAAATCTGCAATTTTATTCAAAGAAATAAGCAGTAAACATAATTCTTATTGGAAATTAGTCCTTCTTCTGTTTTTTACAGATTCTAGGTTGCGTTACAGACACTCACTAATTATTATTCCTGAATTATTTTTCTATCCTACCTACACTCTACTTATTAAGCAAATCTCAAACCAACTGATTACATTCTTCATGATATTTCAATTTTAATGCCAAGCAGAGTCAAATTAAGAAATGCTTTGAATTATTTCGGAAGGTTTCCTGTAATTCATATCGATTATGTCAAACAATTACTGTATCTTAAGGAATAAAGGCCACGCTTTTCGAAATTACTTGTTATTAATGTAGCATGTAAATATTACGAATTATTATTCACAGTAACATTACAGCTTACACATACAATTGTAGAGTGAAGTTTACAGTCATCAAATGAATGAATGAATGGTGCATTTTGTTACTCAAATCATCTTTGTGTAAATTACAATAAATAGATCTTGAAAAACTTTATGCTCATTTTTAAAACTTTATATATCTTGGCAAATAGTTCTATCTCATTCAACTTAGAGTTTAATCTTAAAACGAAAAATTAGAAAAGATATATTAAATTAGCTGCAAATAACTATTAAGTTTTAATCCGAATAAACGAGAATGGAAATATTAAAAATATGTGCACATAAAGCTTACGTTAAGGTATAAATGAAATATATATTTGTTACTTCTGGTATAAATATATTCTTACAGTGGCATATAGTATTTAAAAATAAATATTTAAGAATTATTTAAATAACTTAAGGAAAATCGTATAGTGTTATTATTTGATGAATTCTAGTAATTTATTGTACTGTTATAGAGATAAATTAATAATAATATTTCAGGAATTAAGAGATCATGTACAATAGTTTAGACGAAATTCAGCTTATGATGATAATTTTGAAGATAAACGGTACCCGTTTTGAATAATATTATGCTTCGGATAATAAAATTAGCTTTTTATGGTAAATTTTCCTTGATTCTGAAACAATAAATTTGTTGAGCGTAAAGGATGATGAACGCCTTTGGTATTATGAACGATATCAAAATAAAACTTTTTCTTTGATTTCTTTCCGTAATAATGAATTTCTGTTTTCACTAAAAAGCATATTATTATCTAAATATACCAGCACGATCATTCTTCTTCCTTCTATTCTTTCTAGAATAAAACACGAAATGGACCCCTCTTCCTTCACTGTTTGTACATACCAAAAATTCAATTCGCATTTTTCTCTTTCAAGAAATATTTTTTCCTTTCCTTTTTAAATAACTGTAATAAATATTCAGATGTAAAACATTTAAGAAATATTAAACCCAAAATATCTAAAAATCTCCGACAACGATGAGGGAAATCAAATTTAATTTCATAATTTCCTATAGAGAAAGAGAGATTATTGAAGATCAGTGTGAAGTTTTTGGATAAATGGAATCATGCGTTCAAAGATATTAATTTGCAAAATTGACAAAATTAACGCTTACTAAATCTGTGAGACTGCAGAATTCAGTGCAGTGTTTATTTCCTTAATCGGTATAATTATATTTATATCTTATTTTATGGTAGTGAAAATCATTATCAGGCATTTTTATATCACAATAAAAGCAGGTTTCTGTAAGTATATAGATTATAAAACTTAATCTGTTATAGAAAATATATTCATTTAATTCTAACAAGCGATATAATATCTTTTTATGTTTTTAAGCTTTAAAGAAATGTATTAGGTTTAGCACAAAGACGGATATCTTATTAAAGGGTATTATGAAAGATAAATGTTTAACTTTAAAAATATTTTAATAAGCTGTACCAAATAGAAATACACAAAACATGTTTAAATTCCAATCTAATTTTCAATCCTGTTATAATACATATTTGAAAATGTGACGAAAAACTGAAACGTGTCTGGCGTGATCACACTCAAGTCATTAACTTGGCCATTTTTTAAGTGTTGCCACTTTTTTAATATTCTCTACGCTATTTATATTTCTGATGCAAATTGAAGAAGATATTCGGATTTGCTCCAAATATCTTCATCTGCAAAACCTGCTATTGTTTTCAACTGGAAAAATGTCAGAATGTTTGGTTAATGTTTTTGTTTTCTTGCATAGTTATTCGCAAAATTTAAGAGTGAAAGATTAGCATACATTTTAAAACTGTGTAAAATAAGCAAAGGACGGCAGCGATTTATTTGTAAAACAATTTGAAATAGAAACCTAAGTTTTAAGATTTTTATTTTGGAACACAGTTATGATTTTTGTTTTATTTTTACATGTGTGCATTTGAATTCTCCACTCGCTAAGAGACCAGTAAGCACTGCTATTTAAAATAAATTGTAGAAAAGTGTTAATCTGATTAACCTAAAAGTTATATTTAATTATAAAATTTTCTGAAAGGATGTTAAATCTTAAGCAACATAATGTATTTGCTTCCCCATTTGTAAAAGAATCATGTTTAATGTGAAAACATATGTGCCTGCAAAGAAACACGAAACGGGTTTTTGTATTTAAAATATTAAGAGAAAGCATAGTTTTCTTCCGAAACAGAATAATAATATCATTGCAAACAGCTTCTATCTAAGTTCTGGTTTCATTTTTCTATGTTTCAATCTTTACTACATAAGCACGCATGGCAAAATCAATTAAACGCCGAAGTAAATAAACCACTTATGAAGTTAAATACTGAAGAATAAGGAAGACTGGAATGTTTTTTTCCTTCGTTGATTTCTAGAAGATGTACATTCTGGACTTCTTATTATCTGCTTCTGCGTAATATTTAATTAATATTCCACTCCGGAATTTGAAGTCTTACTCTAGGCATCTTGTTCTTTCTTATTTAGTCTTGTCATCATAGTTACATTGACTTAAAAATGCCGAAGAATTCTCGGACTCTTGGATTAGGGTCTTAAGCTGAAGCAGTATGTTTATTTAATTGAAAACGAAATGCCTGTTTCTGAAAGAGAGAGGTATTATTTTATCTCGCGTTATTAATACATGTATATCTTCGTCTCAGTTACATGCATTTTATTATTGATTACTGTCAGAAAGAATGTAAGACATTATTTAAATAGAAACGCTTCCTAAAAGACTAAAGGAAAAGGGTGGTTGAAAGGTAGTTTTAAACCAAAGCTTAAATGAAATATCATTTCTGTATTCTGCAAGATTCACGGGAATAAATCATCCGAGAAAAACAATTATGATTCTATTAGTGATGATAAAATGTTCTTACAAGTATATTTTACTTATGTGTTCAATGCACAGTTATAAGGT
This sequence comes from Stegodyphus mimosarum, assembly GCA_000611955.2. Lineage (NCBI taxonomy): Eukaryota > Metazoa > Arthropoda > Arachnida > Araneae > Eresidae > Stegodyphus > Stegodyphus mimosarum. Next base: position 983,857 of record KK120493.1, on the reverse strand, counting down.
ATTTCTCCCGCCTTCTTCACATGTCTTCGTAGTGAAGTGGTCAGCACGCTCGACTCGTTACCGAGAGGTCCGTGGTGCGAATCCAGCAAAGGCGTTGCTCATTTTTCAAGTCTTCTGCTTCGAAATAACCTAATGTCTCTACACAGTTAAGTCAATGATGCTTTTTAATGTTCTCCGTAATTTGACATCCTCAATTTTCAAATTTGTTTCCAATATAACGACATCGCAATACTTATGGATTATTACTACTTATTAGTTTTTAACTTAACTATTTATTAATGTTAACTCTACTATTTATTAATGTTACTTGTTTCTTAACCTGTCCTTACAAATTATTCTAAAAGTGTAGCAAAATTTTCCTGCTGTTAAGCTCTTCATATTTAATTAAATTGAATGCTTAATACGGCAAAAGGAAATGCCACGAGATTTTCATTTCGTAATTCATAAACTGATGCGAAGTTTTCTTACTAAAATGTGGAGAAAGCAATTTTGTGGTCCCAATTAAATGCATGAACTCATCTTTAATTTTACATATGTAAAGAAAAATTGTAATTCTTTTACACAAGAGAGTGAACACAGATCTTCTTAAGGTTTTAATTTTGCTGCGCATTTTTACGAAATTAATTAGCACTTTTTTTGGATGCATAAAAACCGTAATTATAGTAGAAATAGAATGTAAATTGCAGTGCTTAATAGCATAGCCACAAAAAAGCTACAAAATGTGTTTTGCTTGTATAAATAATCTCTCCAACATAAAAAATTAAAGAGAAGTCTATTTTTAATCCTTCATGTTTTCTCACATTTACAATATCTATAATTGTTAAGCAGATAAACTCTTGCTTGAAATAACTGAAATTTAACTTTCCACTTGACTACCTTAACTGATACGTTTTTAGAAATTTAATGACCAAGAATTGTAGACTCTTTTATAATAAATATTTTGTTTGAATATTATGAATATTATCAAGTGCCTTGCGTATTCAAGACACAATCTTTCATACGTTTACTAGAACTGATTTTAGATCCAATAATTGTCTTCAAAAATTAATACTAGATGTCTTATGAGGAACTAACTCTTCATGTGTTTTCCATTGTCGTCAAATTTGTTTTGCCTGTCAAATATGATTTTCAAAACATCGAAAAAATTCTGCTTTGTAAAAGATATTCAGTATTGAGAAAATTCTCAATGAAATTCACATTCAAATTCTAAATAAAATGAAATTCAAATCCTAAATATTAAATGGAGTACGTTTTTCAAAATTATTTTACTGCAGTTTCAGACTTACTACATGTAAACTTTGAGAAAATTCTCAATACTGACTTGTATTCGAAGTCTAAAGAAGAAATGGGATACATTTTTTCAAAATTATTACATTTTATCCATAGGAATTTCATAACTGCACAAAATTATTAATAATCTACTCTCAAAAGTATTGAATATATTTATCGTATAATTTTTAAACCTCCATTTTGAATATTAACTCCTAGGGATACACTTATCTTCCGTACATTTAACTAACTCTTTTGTCTCTTTTGCAGTCTCTGTCTCGATTTCCTGAAGTTCATTAGACCATTAATATTTCCTTCACCTTGGGAAATAGAAGATCTCATTCCGAAATACTGCGCATTATCTCAAAGTAAAATCTACTTTCGTAGTAGTAATATTCCGAAAGTTATGACTAACAATTACCAGTATATAGAGCTTCATTTGGTTTCCAGTTAGCTCGAGTTGAATATACATGTCCATTCTCATTTTTTAAGATGCGTTAGCGATCCTGGGAATTTTGCTGTTGTGTGGTATAGCAGATTTTCCTTTCCTTCCACTTAAAAATATTATTGCCGCGTCGTCGTAGAGGCTCCAAACAGTATTATTAGCAAATGAAAATTTACATACTGATAAAAATTATCATAAATTATATATTTTACGGAAAGTTGCATATAATTAAAGTAGAGATAGAATACTAACATTGTTATTAATTTACTGGTGCATGTCTGTATCTTGGTAATATATAAAATGGCTGTGGAAAAACTTTATAATTACATTTAAAATTAGAGTTTTAAATTCAATGGCCAATAGTTGTCAATAATCAATATTCAATAGTTTAAACACTGTGGATTTTTAAAAGTTACTAAGACACAAGTTGCACCAACTTTTAAGAATGTAAAAACGAGTTCACCGGAGTCGAAATACAATCTATGTACACACGTCAATTATTTTTAATTATATTTTCTTAATTTTGAAAATAAACTATTTTTACTCTTAACGGAATGCATCTGAGTTAAGTGTATACTAGCCTGAAGTAAAGGAAATAAAATTTTAAGTTAAAAAATTACTTATTTGAACTATAGAATAATTTTTCTGCTAGTGGAATTAACGGACAGCTGAAACCGACCAAATGCACAGATACAATACATATAAACTACTGCATATTATCCAACATTCGTTTACCAAGATTTACTTTAGCCATAGAGTCCATCCTTCGGACGGACGGGTGGGCTGGACTTCGTCCACACTTTAGTACCAAGCTTTACTAAATTTAACATTAAAAACGGTTTGATTTAGAAATAATTCCTTGTATTAGGAGAAATATTATATTTAATATTACAAATATGTGTCAATGTCACGTTCTGTTAATCTGAATAATTTTATTTTTCATTAATGCCTTCTTTTTGTATATATTGTTTGTATGTTTAATTTCCGGTTCCCATTACCGGCTGAGCGGTAAAGTCGCTAAACACCGCTAGTTCGATTTCAGACGAAGAGGCTGGCTGCAAGTTCGTGGTTTTTTTCATGTGTAACGTGGATAGAAGCCAGTTAGTTACTTTCGACAGCCTTTCACGAAGGCATCCACTCCCATAGACAGGTAGCCATTGTGTGATTTGGAATATTTAAATAAACCAGACGAAACCTTAATTTCCAATACAAGCACATTTTAATGGGAATTTAACATGTAAACTTAAAACAGAATTCTACAAACTAATTTTTTATGGGCCAAGACAGCATAATTCATGAACCATGGAGTGGTTAAAATGACTATACATTTGACTTTATTATAAACAAAAATCACTTAATCACCACTATTTTGATAGAAAAAGAGTGATAGACTATTACCACGCGTTTCCAGATTAAGATTTTCAGATAAGACTCTGATAATTTCAACTGGAGACTGGTAGATGCAGTTAATTTGAATTTTATTTTTTGTCTTTTCTGGAAATCTAGGTGACCTGCAACAGCAGGCTTCGAGGATCACTTGTCCATAGATCACAGGATGAGCCGCGCTGGTCTATCTATTTTTCCTCCAAAAACTTGTAGGGTTTCACCTTTTTATTTCACAGTTCAATAATCGAAAACCCCTAACAGTGATAAGCGAATAATGTGTGTGAACAGAGACGCAAGCCTCAAGAAGTATTAAATACCCTTATTTTGCAAAATAAATATGACACAGTCAGCTCCTAACTCGGAGCGTATAGCAAAGCCTCCACTTGGGCTTGAACTCAAATTAATATGAAATTAAACTTAAGTTTAACTAAAGCTAACTGAAAAATATAGCCGAAGGTATCAAAATTCTAAATAGTTGGCCCCTAAATCTCAATTAAGTCGCTGAAGCCAATCATGTGTCTAAAGTACGGCCGAGAGTAGCAATAGCTTATAGAGAGAGGTAGCCAAAAGCAAACGCGCGCTAGTCAGGAACTCGGGCTCTCTAAAGAAGTCAGTGAAACATCGACTTAAATACTATTCTTACTCATTTGCGTTAACCACGATTCTGAAAATACCTTCTGGTAAGAAATTTTAAGCTGAAGCTAGAAGGGATAGGAAAGATGCATAAACTTAAAAAAACTGTTATGCAATTAGAATAAACCACGGTACAAACTTATATTTAAGAAATATTTTACAGCCTACTCTGCTAGGAGCTTCACCAAAAGAAGAATAAGAGAGATTTAGGTGATTCTGACTTTGGGGTTGCTTACCAATCTGTTAATCTAAATAGTTTTATTTCACATCAGAATACAAGAACAAGCAGGTTCACTTATATCATTAATATGAGTACCAACGTTTACTTAATTTTAATTAGTTATATACAAATTGTACAATCTCTATAATAATCTTTGATCATTAAATACGTATACAAATTTGTTTCTATCAACTTAAAATACTTATTGTAAAATTAATTGAAATTAACAATATTTTAAAACTATAAATACACCGGGTAGCAGCATATGCTAAAAACGTTGTTTTCGGGGGGAAAGGAATTCCATGGACGTTAAGATATTTTTGTTTTATCTAAATTATTTAATGTAGAATTTCATTTGAGCCATGTCGAACTGGAGCTCAACTGAAAGTGTTGAACAGAAAATGTTTCGTAATTTCAATCTCTTCTCTGTGTCGCATAACGTGAAGATTTATTAAGAAATGTGTTTATCATTTTAAATTATTCACTGCTAACAGATGGAATAAATTTGAAAACTTGTGAAGATTTGTTTAATTTCCCTAACAGTTAATTTTTAATTAAATCAACTTTACTTTTAGTCTCGTTTCAACCTACGCTTTCTTTCAGTGCTATTTAAGGGAAGGTTTTGGATGGTGGTTTTAGAGTGTGTTTTTTGTAATAATATATATATATATATATTTACATTTTAAGTTCATCGTTACCCCTTTTGAATTAAGCCAGAAATGTTGGCTTTACATACGCGCAAGTGCATCCATCTGTGCAATCATATTGAGCTAATAAAGGTTTCTTCATACTCTTCTTCTGACTTCTTATCGTCAATAAGATCCGGGGATAATTCCTCATGCAGTGTTTTAGAGGTCGTAGTTTATGATCCGAAAAGAAACAATTCTACAAACTAAATTAAAGATACTAATTTGCCGAGTGGCAAAATAACAGCTTAATAAGATCTCAAAGTCTCTAATGAGATCTCAAATGGCAACACTTTGATAACTGGTTTTACGCAAAACGCATGGAAGATGCACATCATATATTCCCAGTAATCGGAAAGCTGACCAAGGAAAATGGCTGATATATTCCTGGTACTTAAACGTAACGAAGAGAACTTAATGGTCCAAAATGTTTGGAGAAAAGGTTCAAAATGTTCTTAATTATCCAAACTGCAAAACGTTTGGAAAAATTCCGTTAGGACATGACTAACTTTGAGAGTCAAATTTTCGGGACTATTTAGAACTTTTCTTTTGTGAAAATAGTTATAAATTTGATGATATATGAAATGTGCTGGACAATTTTATTTCAAACAACAAAATCTAAAATATGACAGATTATATGACTGGGAAATAGTTCCTGTACAAAGAATAATTTTTTGCGGAGTAATGGAGGTTAAATAATAAATAAGCTAAGAGCTCAGATATTCGTTATTTCTTGAAATAAAGAAAGATCGGTATTGATCTTCAAAATACTATGGTATGAACATATATGATTATCAAGCGTAGTCAATGATTCGATACTAATTCGAATTATAAGCCGTTTATATATTCAGATACCACGGATTATGATTAATCCTATTAAAAGAAAAACTTTCGCAACACATTTCTCTTTTCTTGCTTCTTTTCAGTAACACTTCTGCTTCTTTTATCAGAAAAACGTACTTTTGAGAAATATTTTGTTTCCTTATGCCATAGGCGGTATAGACTAAAAGCAAAAACTTTTAGATTTATTTCAAGGAAAAGAAGTTGTGTCATGTTCCAAATACATTCGTGCGCTGCATGTATACATTGTTTGCGAAAGGAATATAAAATGTTTAGAATATAAATTGGGTTTGGGTATTGTTTTTGAATAACAAACTGTTATTCTTTAATGTTTAGGCAGACATTGTGATCTCATTAATAAAACATATTTGTATGAGTGCAACATGTATCCAAACCAAATTTCACTCGTCGTTACAAAAGAAGTTAAAAAAAATATTTTGTTGCACTAAAAGAACAAAACGCTTTAATGTATATTTTTAAGTGCATTATATTAATTTTTATTCCAGCATGTTCTTTTACTATTTATACAGTAAAATAATCTAACTTGTAGTGCATTTGTAATATTAGGAATATTAAAAGGGGATATGTTTCCTCTAATATTTTTCAAGGGTTTGTTTAACAATAAATTCATAACCTTGTAAGGTATTTTTCCCGCCTCCTTAGCATGCCTTCGTGGTGTAATGGTCAAGCACATTTGGTGTTAAGCACCTGCTTTCCAAAAATACGTAATGTCTCTACAGTGGCGCCCAAAGTAAAAAAAGGTGGTGGATGATGATTCTCCACCACCAGGATTTTGTGATTGGAGTCCCTAATCCCCAGTCGCTCTTTAAAATGGGAAGTATATAAGGTTTCTATCACCTACTTAGCATGCCTTCGTGGTGTAATGGTCAAGCACATTCGGCGCGTATTCGAGAGGTCCGTGATTTGAGTCCCGGGGCGGGCATTGCTTATCTCTCCTGCTTTACAAAAATACCTAACATCTGTAAAACTTGACTCAAAATTAGCTTATTTTGGCCACCCGTTTTAATAAAAGAAACGTAACATGTAATTTTCAGTCTATTAGACGCATATGTATACTAAGCTCCGAATCATCAAAATCATTTCTTAAAAGAAGTAAGTGGAAAAATTAAAAACAAAAGTTTTATGCTTTAGTTTTGTAAGTGAGAGATGTGATAACCCCGACGTCTTCTTCATTTTGAAACCGTGGTCTTACATTGAATTTGATTAAATATGCGTATTTACCTAATAGTGCGGTATCCTTTTTTTCGCTTTTCAGTGTTTTAATCCTGCCTAGAAGTTTTGCAGTCTTCAAGATTGAATCCTGCAAATTTCTTTGCCCCTGATGAAGAAGGACCTGTACTTGTTGCCCATGAAATGTATTGAGTTCTTTGCTGAAAACAAGATTGTAGCTTTGATAATTTTATATTTCACTTTGACGTGTTTCTTTTCTGTTTTACTTAGTTTGATTTAATTGCTCAGAAAATCCTCGAGTATTTGAAAAGATTAATTTTCCTAGCTGGTTAAGCATCTACCAAAACAAATGTGTTTGAGTACATGCTGATGAAGATTCCAGGAAAGGTTTGGAAATAAGTTCAAGCTTTTTGAGATACCTTCTTTGAAATCTATTGAAGGATCCTGTAGTTGTATTTGGGTACTTGGTAGCTTTCAATGCTTTAACATAAATAATTCCGTATTCCACAGTATTCTGCTTCCGCCTTCTTAATTCCAGACTTGTTAATTATCATTATCAATATAATCATTATTTCATATCTCTAATAGTTTCAGCTTTTGAGAAAAAATGCCTTGCTACAACATTATTTATAATTATACTATCCATGTTCTAAAGAACTGAGCTGCCATTCAAAGACAAGTTAATATTCTTGAATGAAAAGAATAAAAACTACTGCATTTGCCGACGATATCCGTGTAAAAAACATGCAATTTTGAGTGTTTACTTTCGTGTATTTGTGAATACTTACTTTTTCTTATTCGCATGCTCATTTTTCTGAAAAATTGTAATTTAATAGGATAACGATGTTTGTATGAGGATTCTCCTTTCATTAAAACAACCATTACTACCTTTCTGAGGCATCTTCCTTTTCCGTATTTCAGCGCCAGTCGATTCTGCTTGATAATGAGTAAATCTCCGTTTCATTCAAAATCTGCTCAATGAAATTTGCTGCTGTTTATTCTTTAAAATGTTTCTAAAGTGACATATTGCATTGCTTCTGAAATTCTGATATTGCATTGCTGATGCAACAGATTACTTTGGCTTTAGCAGCCTGGTATTTTAAAATGTCAGAGTTACATTTATTTCCATTTTGTACAAATTTTGCAGAATAATTTTCCTTTGCTTTCATTTTTTTCACCTTTGAAACTTTTTTTTTCTAGAGACTACGTTTCTTGGCTGCATCTGAATTTTTGTCGATTCTTTTTTATCGAGTTCATTTTTATGATCCTCATGTTCTCTGTAGACATTTAAGTATATGGCTTTCCCCGAAAGGCAGAGGCCCGCCAGCGGTTAAGTGATAATGTCGCTGAAAACTGGTAGATTCGACTTGGGTTCGATTGCAGTCGAAAGGGCTGGCTGCATTGACGGTAATTCAAATTTTGTTTCGAGAAGCTTATGAAAATTATTTTTAAATACTAATTTGAAAAATAAATCATAAAAATGAGCGAATTTTATTTGGAACAAACCTATTTTGAAATGTGAAAGAAAGATTCAAATAAGTTTAACATGAAAAGAGATATTAGTAAATATATACCAAATTCAATTAACATAAAGGAGCTAAATTTTGAGAGCTGATTTCTTAAAAACTACTCCTGCGATATTTATAAAAGTTGGCACTTTGACATTATTTGCATCCTAGCATCGAAATATGTAAAACCACTGGCATGTTATATTTCAGAGAAAATCTGATTTTATATCGAAATACCTCTGTATGCTATATATGCTATGTAAAAATTTAGTATATATCCGAAGTGACATGGAAAACGCAAGTTAAATTACGACAATGAGTCTAGTAGAACGGGAGATATAGAAGTGTCCAATTTTTTGAGCAAGGTGGGCATTTTCTGTGTACCTAGGTTTAAAAACTGTGAATATATTGTTACAACAATGTTTGTTTTACATATGCGTACGTTGTTGCACGTACATAAACATGACACTCTAATAGTTGAAAATTTTACACTCATTTTACTCTTGATTACTGGCCAATTCTACAATGATACATAAATACACACACACACACACACACACATATATATATATATATATATATAAACACACACGTAAGTTCTCAAGAAAAGGTGTGAAATGCATTGACACAGCTCTGTTATCATAGAAAGTTTTTTCTGCTATTATATAGACACCACAATGAATTTAAATTTGCAGGCGTCATTCAAATTTGCAAAGTTGATATTTATTCTGTTATGCTCTGTAACGTCAGTATATATATATGAGTGGTGCAATTGCTTAATTTTGTGAATGCTAAAAAGGTAAAATGCTGCTGTTGAGTGTGTAGCGTTTATCAACATATTATGTATTATCATACACTGAAATATTATCTCAACAATACTCATTTCAAAAATAAAAATTCTTCTGTTGATTTTTAGTAGAGATCAGCTTACTGTATTCAAACGGAAAATGCGGTTCATTTCCTAAGTGACCGATTGAATTTAAAGTAAGAATTATAAGTGATATTCTTAGACATTTCTGCAGAAAGTAGTAAAATGCACACATACTAAGTTAGTGCAATCGGCGAAATTCAAGGAATTTTTTACTCTAAGGATACACGATAGCTCTAAAACCTGAACTACGTATGCATTTCTATATAGAGTAACGTATTTATTTGCCTGTCGTACACCTTATTCTTTTGCATAAATGGTATTGAGGAAGATTTGTTTGGTTTGGGGGGAACAGCTTGGTCATCTGATCACAAGTGGCCCTGCAACTTAATAAGGGTGTTCCAGTTATAGGTAGAAAGCATGTTCACGGCGTACGCACACTAAATTAGAATTCGCACTGTTGATTCATTATTATTGATATAATTCATAGTCGTTCTTGAAATATTTCTTGCCTTGTCAATATTTGAATCTATTCCACAGTAAAAATTCCACTTATGATTAAATCCTTCCTTTTACACTTAAGAGTTAGCAAGTCTACACGATGTGCTTCTTCTTCTTCAATGGCTCGACAGCCCTGGGTGTGCCCTAGCCTTATCCAGAAGTCTTCTCCAGGCATCTCTACTTTTGGCCAACTGTTTATACGAAGTATTTAGCTTGTCTAATCTGATAGCTGTAGCTTTGTTTGGAGTGTTGAAAATTAAATCTTTTAATGTAAGAGAGAGACTGTCCGTAATCTGTTAGTATTTGATTTAAATCTATACGTTTGTCCTTTGTTTACTGTTACCAGTCTCATATAGTTTCTATATTTGTTGAGCAGTTCCCATTTTTCTTTCGATAATTTATAGGTGTAATTCTTCATAAGGGTCACAACCTTCCTATTCGACACTGGTAATTCAATGGTTTCATTGTCATTTTGTGTAATAGTGTATTTGGCCTATGGTCAGCTCTCTCATTTCCAATAAAAACAGCATGCACTTTTCCCCAATTCAGATTAATTTTATGCTTCGTCTGGAGCTAAAAATAAAGCTCTTTTACATCTAGTATCAATTCATTTGTCCGGTTTAGTCAGGAGAGTGCCTGTGAAGTTGATAAACTGTCGATATATATATATATATACCTACTTTAAAAGATTCCTATAATTAATATATATATATATATATATATAGATTCCACTTTAAGGCAAAATAAATAGCAGTGACCTTCGAAATTATATTCATTTAACTTATATTTCTCACAGTCTATCTCAGTTCCATAGTAAAAAACTGCAAATATAAAAGCAATTTTCTCCCCTACACCGAACCCACCCTTATAGGCATCATATTCACGTAGAATTTCTGCAAAACGTAATGGATTTCCTCTGTGCAAGTTGTATGTCATTAACATCAAATCTTTGAAAAGCGCAGATATATTTCCATCGTATAGTTTAAAATCCATTCTATCTGATCTGAATAAACATTTTTCGCAATAAAATAAATATTGTTCTGAGAGATGGAGAACGTCAGCCAGTTAGCATATTATTCCGGGGTACCGTTTTAAAACATCTAGTTAACATCAATATCCAGATTCTCTGGATAGTAACCAATTTCATTCTCAGACTAGCTCCATCGCGCGGCTACTACATGCGCCTATGCAGTGCACTGTTCTTGGAATAAGACAGTTTTATATATAACACTAAGGATGACATATCTATTCGACAACACGGATCTTGAACCCATCCTTTGTTAAAATTCTGTCAGTCCCGCTTTGAAGTTTCTTAAAATGTATATTAATTTAAATGGTTCTAGATTATAGCGTCTAAGTATTTCATCTCTTTGAATGTTTAATTTTCAGATTTATAAGCTAAGTTCCATAAAGAATTCCTATTTTCATTTAAATTTCTTTTCAAGAGATTATTCGCAATGAAATTTCAATACAACGAAGCGTTACAGGATCCCTGTGAATACTTATAATTTTCATTATAATATAATTATGTTTGCCTTCAGAACCGCAAGCTGTTTAAAATACTGTAAAATAATCCTTCATAATAATAAAGGTTATTCTTGAAATTCCAATATCGACGAGTTTATGAGAGAGGGAGGGCCTGAGTATAGAGCCAAAGGCACCGCTCTGAACGAGTAAGATTGCAACCGCCTGTTCTTGCTTTCGTTTGCTTCTTATCTAATAGAGAACATAAAGTGTATCTTCAGTGCTCGTTGATGACCAGATAAAACATTTTTAACTTTCAATAAAAACTATAGACTCTCTAAACTCAGTTTATCTAAATTTGTTTCGAGTTCCTTCAAAAACATATTGATCTATTAGTTACTATTAACTCCATAGGTCTATAACTCTTCGGTATCAACACTGATTTAGCAATTTTACAGGCGCCCGGGTAAAGCACATGTGATACAAAAACGCAGATGAGAATCTTTGAATAACTTCCATATAAAGCAGTTATATATAAGCTCAATATGTAGTTCCTCCAGTCCTTGGGAGCTCCCTGCACGTATCTGATGAGTGGTCGCTGTATTAAAATCATGTAACATACAACTGTGTCACATCGTCGACAATAATCGGTCTCATGGTCAACGCAGCACACCCAACACTTAATAAATCAAAAATTCTCTTAAAAAAATAAAGTCAAAATTCTCAGTATTATTTTGCCATTTGTAGAGTTCATCAAATTCTTTGCAAATTAAACTCTTTGCTGAGGTAACAGAATTCTTTTATGCTAACCATGTTTTCCCCTAACATGCCACAATAATGCGCAGTCTTCGATGAAATGTCAGGTATTGCCTTCAGCACAAAAAAAAGTTACGAAGTCTATTATTTTGCAAATTAAATCTTTTCAGCTACGCCGGAAAGCGTCCGTGTCCTCTAATTATTTGATTGCAATCAAAATCACATATCATTTTCATATTTAAAAAAAAATGTAAAGTTCAACAAATAATCTTTCTTTTTTACTTATATGTTCCATTTCTCTTTCCGGCAATCTTAACAAAAATCCTTGATTTTACCAGCAGCAATCCTTTTTGATGTCTGAATATCGAACGCATCCCCGGCATCACCCATAGCATCCTATTTTTCCAGCACGTCGGAGCTCTCGTAGTTTGTTAACGCCAATATTGGCTTTCACCTATTTTTTTTGTCCATTTTCATTTCAGGCATTTTCTCAACTTTTACAAAGAGATGTTTTATATATGAGACAAATAATAATATTAGTGCTTCCAAATTAGATAATGTGTTTATATGTGTATTAATTATTATTATTTTCACAGTCAGGTTCTCATCAATCCATTTAAGAACAGATATGATACGTATTAAGTAGCGTATCAGAACCTTACTAAACGGAATAAAGAAAATGAAAAGGCAATTTCGATTTGAAGCATTAGATGATTGCAACTTTTCAACTTCAGTTTAAATAACTGATAAAATTTTCAAGGTTTAGCGGTTGTACGAAATAACCGGATTTACAAAAGCCAGAAAAGGAGCTGCTTTTAGCTGCCAATACTTTGTGTAAAGCCTTTAACAATAATGAATGAAAAAACATATTTACTTATCAGTAAGTTTAAAGCATCTTAGGATGAAAATTGAATAATTTCATCGGACATTTTGAATACAGCATTACCATCGCTGGCAAAGATGTAACCATGTGTAACCATGTAACCATGTTTTCAGTGCCCAGAATTATGACTGCGGAAATTGCAAAAATGCCTTTACATGAATTTTCTGTGAAGGAAATCATATAAGGATCTACATAGTTTACTCTAAAGAATTGCTGAGAATTTAAAAACGTCTAAAAATGAAGAAATTGGGTTTTGAAGCGCATCTCAGAAGGCTATGTGTTTCATTACAAGTAACCTCAATTAATCAGATGCATATAACAAAACAAATATCAATATATCTCTGAAATAATAACATTCAGTTAATGTCGTCACTCACTACGTAAAGCAACTAAAGAAATTTGCGACATATTTGAAACATACCTTCATATTTACAGAAATTTCTGCGTGGGTTTGAAACCTATGATACCGAAAAGCTCCTATAATCATCTATTCAAGAGTACGTCAGGATCATAAATCTGTGCATGTTCAACGCCTTATTCTTCTGAATAAAAGAAGAATTGCATTTTAAATGCTGTTGCTAAGTTAAGTCAATTAGCAATTTTTATGATAACATAATCATAGCTAAGAGCTAGAAATATGAGCAAGTTTCATTTCGATTCGCGTCGTTTTAAGGTTTCAGTACTGGTTTGTGAGAATAAAATGAAGACGTAACTGGATTTCTATTGAAGACTTTATTCAAAGCCGTTGTTAATTGAAGATTTTGTCAAATACTAAATTTTAGCTTGGAATGCATATTTTAAACCAGATAGTACTATGAATGTAAAAATTTAACAGTACTTTTATTCGTTAAAGGAAGCATAGATATTCTGTAATTAACAAGAGTTACGAATGCTGCTGTATTACTTTGAGTCACATAAAATATTAATAATATTGCAATGCACTGTCTTCTTTTAAAGAAATAAACATAACATGTTTGTATCACACAAAGCGTATTACTTTTCTCTGAGTCATTCTTCACATCGTACAAAAAAATGAGTTTCTCAATATCGACAAATTTTTAAGATACAAGATTAATTCCTAGTGTCAGATGTTAACATTGATTTAGCACCCAACTATAAGTTATGTCTAAGGAAGGAAACCGAAACTGTCAGAATTTTTTGATGTTCTTGTCAACTTTTTCTTGAACTTTTCTTTTCTTGCGGTTTTTATGTTCACTTGTTTTTTAAACTTAGAATGGATGCCTGACAGTCTTAAATTAGTAATCAAAAGGCTGGTATCTGAGATGGATATAGGTTTCACCTAGCGCGGATAAATCACTTTCGAAAAGTATATCAGTTAAGAAGATAAATTTAAAATTTAAATTGATTTACGTAACTGAAAATGCACATAAATGCCTTTTTATTTCTATTACCTGCATTTTAATCTTTAGTATGAATCTCTAACCCTGCTTTTATATTTATTTAGCAATTTAATTTAAATGAGTCAAGGAAATGATCGAAGTTTCAGAAAATAAGGTATTAAACTCTACGTTTCTAAAAATACAGCTAAATACATATATAGAACAGAGACAGAACTACATTTCATGTCGGTAAATATCTAATTAGAAAATTTATTATTTTACAGAAACAAGGAAACACAAACAAATGTCAAACAAAAAAAAATCTGAAATGGCTCAGATTTTAACGTTCACCCAAAAAGGTTTATTAAGGTTTTTCATAAGCTCTCGTGAGCTCGCAGTCTACCAGTCTGCTGTTGCACTCACTCCCGCTAACCCGTTTCTTTTTGTCTTTTTAGCTTTATTTATTAAGCATCATTTTCTTCGCGCTTACGCCATACAAAGCAGCATGCGTTTAGGATCCCCGATGAACTGCTCGGGGCAGCCATTTTCTCGGTTTATCATATTATTGTACATTTTACTTATAAAGATGGCTTTAAAAACTTTTTTGTCTTTTTATTATTAACGTAACATCTCAGTACCCTGCGCTTCAGATAGCAATGTTTTAATCCGCACAGTGTTGCCACTGTTCCATTTCAAAACTTTGATTTTATTAAAAATTTAACAAGGTTTTACAAAATATGAAATATGAAATTTGAAATTCATTATTCGAGGTTCCAGGTGCCCATGTTTGGGTGGAGGACTACGATAATAAAAATTTGAATGCCCTTGGTGCCGCCGTCTTTTACAGTACTAGAAAAATGCAGATTCTTCATTATTTAATATTCTTTAAATGTAATACAATGTGATAATATTTCGTTCGGATCTGAAAATGTTGTATTCCGAAAAGCAAATTTCATTAAATTGATCTTCTGTATGCTCTAACGAGTGGACTTCTTTCGAATTAAGCAGCTCTGAGACAAGACACCTTCTTAAAGACCAGGCGTGTTACGATTTATATCAAGAGAAAGCACGGATCTTATAATTTATGATTCATACCTCTAAAACTTCTGCTATGCTGTGACAAAGACCAGTCTGTACGAGGCGACATATTGCTCGACAACGGGACAAATTTTCCTCGTACATTTGTCTCTTAATAACAGTAAGGTTTCTACAGAGTGATGTTGTTCTAAAATTCCTGGTTAATAAGATATTTTCTGCCTTCTTTCCTCATTCTTCGTGGTGTAACTGAAAGTATGCTCGATGCGTTTTCTGAAGGTGTGGTGTTCGAATCCCGGTGGGGGTAATCTTTAGTTTCTTGGTTTCGAAAAGTTCTTGCTTCTCGATAATAATAGTTACTGAAGCAACTAGAAACTTTTAAGATGCATTAAGCTCTTTATCACTATAAAACTATTTGGATAATCACTTTTTAGAGATTTCCCTACCCATTTTATCAACAAAAGGAAGAGGGGCTTCTTTTTCAGCACTTTGAACGCGAATTGAACATTTTCCACCAGTTGACTATCAGAACCCAGACTTATGCCATCATTACCGTCTAAAGCTGCGGCCTCGGGCGGGCTTATCGAATTTTTTTCAAATAAAGACCACTTTTTAAAATTCGAATGTTCTGTAGACTACCTTTCTCTTGTTCGCTTCGAAAGCCCTTTTTTTAGCCTGTGTTACTATCGGTATACTTCTATTTTTAAAATGCAGTAAATCAAATCTAATTTTATTTTATATTTGCATTAGGTAATTAACAGACGAAAATTTTTATTCATTTTTAATAATTCATGGCTACATGGATTTGGATAGTTTTTATCTTAACAAAATTTCAATAAATTTTGCTATCCATATGAATGAGGTGGATGTGTCGGCAGATACCTGCATAGTCGTTCCATGTTTGGATGCATGCTGGTAAGCTTGAATCTTAGATCAGGACCTACATCAAGTCGATGTCGGTCTTTTGGTTTTATTTGAATTAGTGACGAAACCCTTTCTTACACAGATACGTAGAAGTAAACTGGATTACAATTTTATAGCACCATTGTACACTTCATCATGTTCCGTTTCACTGGTAATGAAGTCCAAAAAATAAAAGTAACTTCTGTTTGCAGTTTCACTTAAATTCATTGGCATTACAGAATTCAATTCACTGTTCCTTTTCTTTCAACGAGAGCTATTATTTTCAAAATCGCCATAGAAAGAATTAAGAACCCATAAAAATTCGTTTCGTTCACCCCTTGGAAAACAGTTTCAAACTGTGACCTCAGATTTTCGAGATACGAATATATGCCATCAAAAATTCTTTTCAAAGAACGAGATAATTTTCTGTTAGAAAAGATTTCAAGGTTAGAAATCTTGAAACTCTCTCTGTTTTACGCACCTAACTAACAGAAAAGTTTCCTTTCAACCCCCTTTAATTTTTCATGAATATTGAGAACAGTCAAAGAATTACTTTGTAGACTAAGACGCAGTTCATTTCGTTTTGAGAATACTTTGAGTTTTGAGTTTATTGAGACCGATGTGATTTCAAAAACATATATCAATGCACATTGCGAGGAAAAAAAAAAAAAAAGAGGACAGTTCTATATCTCCCGTTCTACTGGGCCAATTGACGAAATTCAAATTGCGTTTTCCGTGTCTCGAAAGCGCGTCTTAGGATATGTATTAGATTTATATATAGCATTGTTCTAGTATAGGTATTTTGACACAAAATCGAACTTTTTCTGAAATGACATGCGAATGTTTTTCTATATTTCGATTCTACGGCTCACATTATGCCAAACTGCTAAATGTTGTAAAAATCGCACAAGTAGTTTTTAAAAAATTGGCTCTCAAAATTTTAGTTCCTCAGTGTTAATTCAATTTGGTACGTATTTATTAATATGTTTTTTATGAAGTTTATTTGATTCCTTTCTACACAGTTCGAAATTTAGGTTCACTCCAAATAAAATTTACCCATTCTTTATTATTTATTTTTAAAATTTGTATTTTAAAATTATTTTTATAATATTTTTCGAAAAACATTTTGAATTAGAACCTATAAAATTTTTACGATCATCTTAAACTAGATGTATTTCTAAGCATACGTGCAAAACATTAGTGCTTTTTATTCAAAATTTCCGAAGATGTACATGAATTTATATATTGGCGCGTTTTGAAATTTGGTACATTTGTTGAAAGCGACAATACGAAAATATGGTTTACGCACTTTGTTAAAATTATTCAAAATTAGGAACGATATCACTTTTTTCCCTCTCATTCACAATGTAAAAAGGCAGGAACGATATGACTTTTTTTCCATCCCTGCACAATAGAAGGGAAGGAAAATAGGTTGCCACATATTAAGATGTTCGCCAAGTGAATTATTCTTGGCTCAAACTGAAAAAAAAATCGCCAAGTTAAAATTTTGAATTTCTCCGTAAATTTCGCACCAAATTTTACAAAATGTAATATTTAGGCATAATTTGAGTCGTAGAATCGAAATATGGATAAAAATTGGTATGTTATTTCAGAAAAAGTACGATTTTGTGTAAAAATACCTACATTAGAACATAGCTAATATATATCCTAAGTCACGCTTCCGAGACATGGAAAACGCAATTTCAATTTCGTCAATCAGCCCAGTAGAACGGGAGATATAGAACTGTCCCCTTTTTTCCCGCAGTGTACTTAGCCACACGCCATTAATAAGAAATGATGTAAAATTCTATTTTTTTTCGTTTATAAATAACAGGAAATTTATTCGAATTCATCACGTGTAGATGTGATGAACTCGAATAAATTTCCTGTTATTTATAAACAATGTCATGTCAATGTTCTTCAGTCACTTCTAGACTGACAAACGAATTATTGGTCCAATCTGAATTAAGATGACAAAGATCTGTGACGATTAAAATAACATTTTTATTAAATATTTAAAGTTAACAGAAGGCACCACATGTGCTTACAAAACAAAGCTCCGCTCCTTGCGAATGTTTAAAATAACATAATTTTAATTTCAAATTCAAGTAACGTAGTTGAAGACTACACAAAATAGTCTATTTAAGCCGGCTTAAATATTGAACTGGCTCTTTTACTGTCAGCTAGCAAAATGGCTAAATCCGGAATAAACTTTGACTGAGTTACGGATAGAACTTAAACTACAAACGAAGCTGCCCAAAACCCTCTCCATCGGCAATCCATCTTCAAACCATGGGCTTCAATACTCAGACATCTAATTTTCCTTCTGGTGAGGACTTCGGAAAGAAAGAAATAGTAAAGGTTCAAATCATAACAACTCATTACGGGATGTAAAATCCTTACAATGTTTGCTAACGTAGTATTACCACAAGAGCAGGCTGATAGTCCGCGGAGTACAGTTTGAGAAAATCTGGTCTAGAGAGCAACTAGGCTCAGTTTTTCGAAACTGGCAATTCTAGAGAAATGTGGTAAGAAAGTATTATCAAAGAGCGTCTAGGAATTTTGCTTCGCCTGCAGAAGCTACCTTGCTAATAAAGAAATATTTTTATTAGCTTTTACGAAATGACAGGTCATCATGTTTGAACATGAGTACTTGAAACATTGAATTTGCAGCTTTGAAACACATTCTGTCTTTAATTTCACAATCACAGCTGTTTTAATAATGCTTATTGGCCATTTTTCTCGTACTCTAATTCAACCCTTACAAGAGATGAATTACGATAAATTATAGCTGTAAACTATTTCAAATACAAAACTATTCTAAGCGGATTTTTACTTTTAAAATACTTTACAGTTATATATTAATTAATTAATATAATTAAAACATTTCCAAAAGGATTATTTTTTAATTCATTCTAATATTATAGTCTCTACTTCTGTTCTTATAATAGGTGACTAAAAATTATCATCTATTCCACAGAAAACGGCAGACTGAGTTGCCAGAAAGTCAAATACATGAAAACAAATACGCTACTGAAAGACAGTTTCTTTGAACGTACTAACTGTTATGAAAATATTTTTATTTGTAAAATATTTGCTGTCGAGTGGTTACCTTAGAAATATTTCATATAACTTTTATGTTATATTTTCTTTCTCTGTAATCTTCAAAATGTTTCCATTCACTTCGCATTGTATACAAACTTACTGCAGCATATATCTGAAACGTTTAAACTGTGTTGTCTGTATAAACCTGAATGTTTGCTCTGGACAATGCAGAATTCTCTGAACGATTCCAGATGACTGATGCGAGCAATTACAATATGAATCTAAATGTCACTTCTGTGCTGACAGATAAACCATGTCCTACGTTACAATGGATAGTGCTCTCAATTCTGTATTGGGCCCATTTCGAAGTCCATGTCCTAAGGGCTCTACGATCTTAAAACAAGATGAATGCCATTACTGGTACAGGGATATCAGGCATGGTATCAAAATTACCTTCGAAAATCACAGCTGCGCTCCTGTATCGTACAGCAAAAGTTCCAATGAGCATAGTCGTCTTTTGGGAAATGTAGAAAAAGATCACCGACATTTGGCATCTTTAATTACGTACCTGATAGACCACTTAACTTTAAATAATTAACTTATATGATGGAGATCTGCAGAGAAATACATGTTTCCATTCCCTATGTTTATGTACGCATAATAATTTCAAGTTTCATTTCTACCATATTAAAGGAAGCTTAAATTTCTTAATACACAACATTGTATGAAGCATTTATTACTGTATTACCTTATTATTACTATGCGTAGGGTATTTTAAGTTGGGATTGAGTTTTGTTTCTAATTACAAACACTAGTTCAGAAAAAAATATTTTAATAATTATTATTATTATTTACGTCAGCAAATCTTCAGTTCTATTCTGTAGTAGCATTTATTCATGCATTATGCTCAGGCTGCCCAAAGCAATTTAAAATTTAATGATGTAAAAGTTTTATCTGGGCTTATATATTTATTGATTACATTCGTGATTCGGATATTTCATTATAATAAGAACATTTCAGTAATCAGTAAATCATATTTATTTTATTATCTAATCATGTGATAACACGCATGCTCTTGTTTCTGTATGTCAATTTTTGTAGGACACTAAGTACACATGCAGGTAACAATTTTAAACTTAATTTTGAGTTGAATATGAATAAAACTATACTGATTTCGCTGGCTAACATGCTTAGAAAACCTCTTCTTTAGGAGAAATAAAAGATGTAACAATTTTGACGAAAAAGTTATTTTCTGCCTTAATTATCAGTAAATGATTTCAAATCAAACAGCAAATTGTTGGAAAGCTGAAGTATTCCTTAAATTAGGCAATTAAAAAGAGAAAAATGAACATCGGATATGGATGCTTTTAGAAACCTTAATTGCTGAGAAGCACGATCCATGCAAGAAAAGGGTAACACTCGAAATCTAACTTTTCCAAACTGTAGAACCATTAGGATAAGGAATTCCCTCGCCGGGACTCGAACCTTTGCCTCTCGAATACGCGTCAAGTGTGCTAACCATAACACCATGAAAACATGCAGAAAGGAGAGAAAGGATAATTTCCTACTGATCACGGGCACTTCCCGGGCTACCTTGTCAGATTTAATTTGCAAAGCAATAATTTGTGTACTGTTTGCTGTCAAATTAGGAATGCTCCTCACTTCCTTGAGAGATGCTGTCTTTTCACAGACATTAGAAAATAATTTAAAATAAATCAAGACAATATTTTTGAGGATTTCACTAGTTTCAAAAAATTGTGTGAACACATTATTAGGCCTATCAACGGTGAGCGTTTGGAGGAGGGAGTGCATGTTTGAGGTTTGTCTTTTGTCCTGTTGGTGTTCTCCTTTCTTCGTCGGTTTTGCAGCCATCTGTTTTTATATGTGATCAATGTAATGTATTGTTCTTCCTTATTATTATTTTAGTTTTAATATTAACCAACATTTTCTTTAGTTAGTTATTTTAAGTTTCTCTCTTCTTTCCTGTTGCGATGTTTTTGAGACAGTCTTAAAATAGAATTATGTTTTATGCTTGGTCCTGATGTTTATTATACTGCCCGTATAATATAATTTCTTTATTTTCTTTATACTAATTCCTTAGTTACTCGGATCCGGGGTTCTGGTTATTTGGTTGATGATGTGTCTCTTGGGAGTCGCTGGCTGCCCTCGTTTGTGGTTTGGAGTGAGCATAGCCCTAGGACCAATAAAAGCGTCTTTTGGACGTTAGGTGGGTCGGGTCTTGCTTACATTTAAAACCCTGTATACTCCTTGGGTGTGGCCTTTTATGACCATAAGACCAACTTGTTTGGTTAGGTAGGTCGTGCTGCGCCTACTTCTGGTACCATATATATTCCCCCTTTTAAAGGGTTACTGGAAATTAGCGGAGCCACTCGCCAAATTCTGGTGGTGAAAAATCCTCATACGAAAAAGGAGCAATACTCACGCCCGGACTCGAACCTGGACCTCTCGAATACGTGCCGGGTGTGCTAAATATTACACTACGAAGACAGGTAGAAACAATGGAGAGAAATAACACATTGGGAGCTTTTTTAAATTACTGATAAAAATTAAACCATACATGAAATTATCTTATATAGGTAAAATTAAATCTTGTAAAAGTTTGTTTTGAGTTTTTACTGTTGTTTCGGAAAATAAAGGTTCAACAAATTGCAAACAAGTTACCATTCCTTTCCAAAACACGAAATGAAGTGTGTTGGATGACAAACAATATGCTACTAGTTCCTCTTCTTGAAATACCCTGCACCTTCGGGGGGGGGTCTCTCTTAACCCAATAGATATGGAAAGGTTGATGAAACGCTCTAGGCTTTAAAAGCTCTTCAGGGACAGGATTGCAAATTATCCGTTTCGATGTTATCACTGAATTCAGCCAATCATATCACATAAACACATAAAGTACGAGTTGAACTCACTGTCGCCTGTTGTTAGGAACTGATAGGGAAGTGTCATCATATCCTTGGGTAAAAGGATTTCTTCAAGCAAATGATTGAATTCATCTGCGGTTAGGAGTATCTAATGGAGTGCGATTTGAATAGGAATTCCGGTTGTGTAGTAGAGTAGTAATTGTCTGATGCATAACGAGGGTACTAAGCGTGAGATGAATAATGATGCATTCTGTGTATGAGCCAAATGTCATCAGGCAGCAGTCTTGCTTTGCTTAGCAGAAATGTTTTACGTGACACTCGTAATTTCCTACAGATTCAATTTTTGTTATAGTACCACCAGAGTTCTTTGAATTGTATGTTTGTGATATTTTCGATTACATTCTTCTTTACAAATTTTTACAGACATAAATTTATGGCATTGTTTAGTTACGTAAATTTCACATGTTAAACAATTTTGAATGAATATCTAACTTTTGTCTTTAAAAAGAAGAAATTTAGCTAAAATACTCCTTTATAACTCGGCTTGCTTCAGAAATTAGTCACCGCACATAAGCGTTTAATTTATTTACTTCAAATTTTAAATTAAAATCTCTGATGTGGACACCACACGATTTCCTCGTACGACCTATTAAATTATGTAGAGTTTTGCTGCATTTCATTTAATTTTATTTCTTCGAATTTCATTAGAGGTATATTTTTCATTAAATTAATTTAGTTCCCATTCCATGGAAGCAAAAAATACACAAAAACTCAAAATGTCTTCAATAAAATTTGTAAAATAACGTAAAACCTAAACACCAAATACAGTTAAAATTCAATTTCTACGCAAAAACGAACAATTCGGCCTGCGAGCAGAAAGACCAAATTTTCAGTGCACAAATATGAACGTTATCTTTGGCACCAAAAGTTAACGTTCATATCTGTGAACCGAAAATACACTAAAATTGAGCAAAAATACACAAAATTGGTGTCCGAACTGGCTTAATTCACTGTTCTACTACGAGTCTCAAATGTAAACAAATGATGGCTTCGTTAAGAGCGCCACTTTTAAATTGCTGATAATTCTATAACTATTGCGTACAAATTAACTAAAAGCATAAAAACCTTAACCGGAACATAACAACATAAATCAATTAATGACTTCAATAGTATTTAAGAATAAAAAACAGTCTCACCGAGCCGAGTAAAAGAGCGGGTTATATATACGTAAAATGTTTGATGCGGTAGATTGCAGCCAAAAAGGGAAGTGCGCTAAGTACATGTTATAGCAGTTCCATATACAAATTTTTAATAATCTGCGCCTACTCTTTTTGAGTTACGCGAGATATATACCGACGTAAGAAGTAAAAAAAGTGTTTTGAATCTCATTTTGCTTTTGAAGAAAGGAGTCCTTAATTCTGTCCAAACGTGCAGAGGTCTCACAAAATATCACTGAAATGGATTCGATAGTGTTTTTTTTTATTTGATGCCTCAAATGTTTCGCGATTACAATACATCCTTTGCTATGTAAGAGGAATTGAAAACAATATTTTATTCAAATACGTCAATTATAAATTTAAACTAATTGACTACAATCATTCATATATATGTTATATCTATATTATCGTTTCTGCCGTTTCTTGAAATTTAGTTTAAACCTAAAATAGAGTTCCTATATTGACGCCCCAAAACTTTAGATATAGTCGCATATGATTAAAAACATTAGACTGGAAAATAAATACTTTTAGTTTAATATATTCAATAAAAAGTGTATAACTTAAAAAGTTTTTTGTATGTGTTAGTTTAAACACTTTAATCTCTTCAGTAAGGAAACACTCTTAATAGGAGAAAATGACTGCTTCTAATAGTAAGAAAAATATTCTTTCCGATCAGAACAAAAAGATGTTAGCTCACACTGTCTTTATATTTTGAGCTCTTCCAACATATCTGATAGCAAAATATTACTTTCAGTTCATTTAAATTTAGACTTGATAGTTAAATAGTAATGATTGTTCAAAATCGTGAAGTTGCTAACATTGAAGTATTAAATCTGACGATTTAAAATTTCACCATTCTTGGCAACCGCACGATGGATAAAAAAAATCAATTAATTTCCAGGAAAATATCCATAATTACTAATCTAAGATCAAATTTCTATGCTGTAGTATGACCATTAACGTTATATGAAAAAATATTAAAAACCATTACGTATGCATTAAAAATTATTTTGTATGCATGCACATACATTTATATACAGGTATAATACGCACATACTTATATATACATATATAGACACACATCGAATTTCCCATAAGTGTATAATTATTTTAAAAATTCGTACAAATTGAAGGAACTGGTAGAATTGAAGGCATTTTGCGAGAACACTTTTCCTTTGAAGGAGGATTATTATTATTTTTTTTGTAAAGAACCGTTAACTGCAGTATGAACATATCCGAATGGATGAAGAAAATTCATGATGAATGGCGTCCTTTAACTGCGCCAAAGAATATGGACCATTCCGGTACACACTGGAACTGGACATAAACCCAAAGCTTAAAATGATGTGATGTTAAGTCCGACGTGCGAGGGTAGCACACATTTCTACAATGACATTTAATTAATCACTCTTGGTTAAGGTTCTTCTTCGGAACGTCTTCACTTCAACTGTGATATGAGGTGCCCCGTGTTGCTTGAACTTGGCAGTGTTAAAGATATTATGTTCCAGTAACTTCGATATTGTTTTCTCCTGCAGCAGTTGGAAGTAGGATTTTCCAGTAACTGAGCAGGTCTTCCAACCAGCTTTTGCACATCTCTCTTAAAAGGAAAAAGGTCCACAATAATGGAAGCTATGAAATTACACCAAACGGTTAAATGCGGTGGATGTAGGCACGTGGGTTCTGCTTCGACAGATTCCACAGTTGTGGGGATGCAGTGAAATGAATGAAATGAAAAATGATCCTAAACTGTACACAAGATATTAAGACGCCATTGTGGATCTTCATCGATTTTCTACAAAGCACAATTTTCTAATTTATGTCGCTTAGCTTTGTTATTTGGCAAGAGCTGCTGAAGTGATTTCAAAGTCTAACGACATAAAAGATGCATTATACCGATGTCTTCAACATACCAGTGTTTGGTGCGACTTCGCATGCGCTACATACTGCATTCATTATTCAGTTATTTAGCCGAAATAAAATTTAAAGTATGCAATACGTTTTACATACAATGATGTACACTTTTCATCAACAGCAAGCATGAATATGACGAATGGAACTTTTCTTATTTTAAAGCAAAACCTAATGCACTAAGTGAGAATTGAAATTTAAATCTTGTGAAAATTGAAATCCATAAATTAAAAATGAGTGACGAAGTTATTAAGGAATTACAATATTTTTTTCAAATTTCACTATTAATAATCTTTAAAAAATTTTATTTCTAATCTTTCGAGTGTAATTTCACAATTCTTTTTTTACAATTCTTTCTTGCTTAGTTGATAATTTTGAAATCACTTTTGAGCTTTTCTTTGTTCCAGTCACAGAGAAATAATGATTTAAAAGAAGAAATGAAATTTATTTTTTTAAAACTTCACTTACTTCTTAATCAGTTGTGGTGTTTTTCCTATTTAATCCTAGAGTTCTAACTTAGAACCCCGCGAATACTGACAAGCGAATAATCGCTTAAGTGTATGAACAGAACACGTAAGACTTAAAGAGGGTTTATAACTTAGGACTTAAAGAGGGTAAGTAAGAGAGAAATTAGTTAAAGGCAAACGCGCGCTAATCAGGGAATCAGACTCTCTCTCCAGAAGTCGGTGAAGTATCGACTTAAAATAGTACTCTTTCTCATTTGCATTAACTGTGTTTTTGAAATTACATTCTGGCAGGAAATTGTAAGCTGAAATTAGAATAAGGTAGGAAAGATACAAAACTTAAAATACCTGTTAATAAACTTACGATAAACCTTACACAGTAATGCTTAAAATATTTCTAAAACATATCGTAGCACTTTTCCAATTAGTTTCTATTATTTGCTCCTTAACAATGAAGGTTACGCGTTCAGATGATTGTTAAACCATTAACGTACTAAGATTAACTGATATTTTCGAAAGCTACAAGAAAACAAAATTCATTCAAATTTACTTTGAAAAATTCATTACAGCAATAGAATTTTTATTTTCTGATTTCATAGAACTGCTTTTAAATTATAAAATAATTAAAAATATTTTGTAAGAAAAGACCTTCCTATTCAGCGTTCAAATTAAATGCAGGTAATTAAAGAAATACTCAGACACTGAAATAAGAAATTAACTGTTGTAAAGACATAATCAGATCTTTTAATATCCATTCCAAAGCTACTCAAATTCTAACTGAGAGAATGCGTTTTCTGAGTTAAGAATTGGCATGCATGTTTATTTCCATCATAAATAAATATGTCATTTTTCCTAAAATTCCAAGTTTATATTGAAAAAGACTTGCTATACGTATCTGAATACTATTTCATTTATTTTAAATCTTTAAGCCGAAGTCCTTTGAACCCAAGCTGGTTGCGTTAAAATTAAAGCACTGCATTAATAAAGAAACGCTAAAATGAAAATAAACTATGTATTCAAATTACTTTGATTCTGGAAATAGATATTCGTTTAATTTTGATATCTCAGGTGCATGATTTTGGCAACTATATGTTTTACACATTTACTGAAATTTCTTACTTATGAACTCATTTTTAACTTATGTATATTTGTACTTTTTCGCATCTGAAATTTGCTTTTACACCAACTCATATTATGAATCAGCTTTGTAGATATACTTTATTTATACATTCAGAACGTGCTGAGTTCGTTTATACCGTTTTCCAAAGAAGCAGAACTTCAGTATTTATTTTAATAGCATGAAACTCCTTCTTTCTTTTTATGAATATCATTTTCATTTTTCTGTTTTAATACATTTCTACTTTATTTTTCAATAAATTTCACGGAAATCTTTTATACTCCAAAACGTGATGCATCCCCCTACACTTATTTTGGAATGATTAATGAAATTATTTTATATCAAGTTAGATTTCTCTGTATCTGCTGTGACTATATTCTCATTATTTGGACTCCCTAAAAAAAGGACTAAAAAAGGAGTGCTTTTGAGCCTATAACTTTTTGAGCCATTCAAACGTATTTCTGATGTAGATATTTTTTTTTTATTTAGATAAGTTTCTAAATCGTTCTTCAATTTAGATAATTAATCTTATACAGTTTTAAATAATATTGCTCAACATACCACAATAATTCCACTTGCTACCAATTGTTAATTTCAAATAAATAATTTTCATTCATTTCATGAATTAAATTTTTTTAAATCGTCCTAAGATAATTAGAAGTATGAAAGTATCTATAAATTTGAAAGTTCGATCATTTCTTATTAATTTTCTTAATTTAGCCATGAACCTGAGAAAAAACTTCACAGATCTGACCATCATTACGTTATAAAGAGTAGTTATGGACTCCGTCAGCAAATTTTATCCAAAAACATCGAAAAGAATACAAATTGGAAAAAAAAGTTTTCTGTGCACAGTTTTTTAGTAAAAGAAATTTCGAAGCCCAAAATATATTCACTCAAACTAGATGCTATTAAAAAAACTAGAATATGTGAAAAAAATAAAAATTGTCATGGTTTAAAATGGCGTTCCCAATCATTTTAAATATTTCATTCAAATTTTCGCCATTTTTTTAATATAATACGAACCCCATATGCAGATTATTTCTAAGTATACGGAAAGCACCTATTTGAATTAACGCTTCAACTGGTTTTCTTTTTGAAACTTCTACTCTACCTGATGATAAAAAGAAAGGGAAAGATAACTGCTAAAGAGCAAGAAGACACAAATTTCTTCGACGTCAAGAGTATTCTAAGAGTTCTTCGCCTTTTATTTTTCCGGCGCTTTCGAAAACACAGTCTTTGCTTTTAGCGGCGCGGAAGTGACGACAGCCTTCCGTGTCATCCTAACGTCCAGTGGGATGACAGTTTGAAACGTCACTTCCGGTCCATCGGTCTCTGTCACTTCGATAATTCTCAGGAGCATGACCTGCGAATTTTCGTTCGACTTGACACGTTAACTGCGAGGTAACTGGGAAAGAAAAATTCTAAAAGGAAAATCAAGTTGCGGGAACGGAAAAGGACAAGGTTGACCGACTGAATTTTTCTTTTTTTATTATAATGCTATAGATCTCATAAATCCGTAAAAAAATTTCAAACAGATTTCTTTTTAATAAAATGCTTTAAGGATGAACGTTAACACTTTACAGAAAAACCGAATTTTTACTTTTTTTTCCTACTTTTTCACTTCTACTACTACTCGTGTTTCCAAATTGTTGCCGTTATAAGCTATATTTGAAAAGCAGTTCTACAAAATAAACATCTCAGTAAAGAAATATGAAGAAACAGAAGCATTTCTTTTTTGTTTAACTTAAATTAAAACATATTTTAATTCTCATGAGTAGTTGCCTTTTTAATTTTCTCTTCATTTTGAAATTCATTTCTTTCTCTCTCTCTTTCGACAATGCATCATCAATGATGAATGAAAGGATAAGATGAAGCGAATAAGAAATGCAGAGATAAGATGCAGAGAATATAATAATGAATATCAATAAGAAAATTAATGCCTAATCTGCAAATTAACCGCAGCATTATTCTGAAGATCAAAATTCATGCGTTACTGCCCATCTTTACGAATTGTTAGACATTTAAATGCACTTCTTATCAGTCACCCACATATCTTGAAATATATGGAGGTACGCTTTAGTTAAGAATAAACTGATTTAAAGAAAATAGGATAGCTTACCCTTTCAGTGTCACGGACTTGTAGATCTTCTCAAGAAGAGATGTACTAAAACCACATTTAATTGCTAAAGTTTTATAATTACTTATTTCAGTCTCTGTTTACATGAATTTCCATTTATTAAAATGATATTTACATCGTTTTAATAAAGTACAGAAATTTTCATGACTGGATAATGGCGCCATAATACTCAAGGTGTTAACATTGTCTCTTGAGGTAAAGTTATATTTCTTTTATAAATTTAATTTACGTAAAACTGACTATTTATTTAGCTATAACACACTAGGGTTAAATATTGAGGAAAGCAAAGACGTAATAACTAAATCATTACAGGAGTCGAAAATATTTATATTTTATAATGGGTAAAATGCAGTCGCATTCGCTGCAAAAAGGAATAAAGATCATATTAAAAAGATATAAACATCAAAACCTGATACTGTTAAAAATTAATGATTTACAAAATAAATTTAATAACTTTATTAAAAGTTAAGTATTCCTCGTAATATTACTCGTTATATTAATAGAAATTATTAATAATTAGATTCAGAAAAAAGGAGACGAAAACATTTTTCAAGACAGAGCTACTATGATCTATTTTTATTTTACTCTCTCAATTACGCACCCTGGTATTTATAAAGTTTTATAAACATTTAAGAAATTGTTTGGACATATATATTTATAATAAACAAGAATGAAATTATTACTTTTTGCTGTAGTATATTATATAACATCTGCTACTGTATGACTTGAATTGCTATATTTACTCCTGTAATTGTCTGTCTTGCATATTTTTCTCTAACAATTATATATAAAGAGTAAAATTCAGTTTATAAGTAAAAAGAATAATAATGAAAGTAATAACTATAGTTTACTTCTTGAAATATGGGATTCATGTTAGTTAACATGTTTATAAGAGATTTTATCTGCTAAATCCCACTTCAATGCCTCAAGATCATAAATATTACGCACCTCATTATTTTGCATTCTAGATATTCAAGAGGTTAGTTAGCAAAACATAAAATAATTACACTAGTCAGTAATTGTACGTAAGCATAATATTTGTAAGGGTTATTTTAATTTCCTAACAGTTATTTTTAATTTTAAACAGCTTTCCTATATTTCTTGTTTCCCTCCTAAAATTCTCTGCCAGGATGAGTTTCCAGGATTGCGTTTTCTGTAAATGAGGTAGAATTAGTATTTAGTCTCCGTCACTTCCATAGAAAAGCTTATACTTAGTAGAACGTGTTCTGGCTTCTGGCAATGTCATTGCTTTAAGCTAACTCCGTTCGGCCGTACTGTTACGTGCCTGTTAATATTCTCCAGAGAGGTTTAATTAAAGGCCATCTCTGTTAGTAATTCTTGTGCAGCTTCGGCTGAGTTTTTAGTTAATTAGGATTAGTTAATGTCTTATTTTCTGTCCTAAGCCCAAGTGGAGGCTTCTTGTAAGCCCAAAGGGAACCAACCGTAAATATTCTTGAGATAAATAAAAGGGTACTTTAACCCTTCTTTAGACTTGTTATTCTAGCAGTTTAGAAGTCAACGAATCGTTGCACACTTCTCAGGTATTCTAGTTGCCAAGGCAACGAAATTGAACTAGAATCTTATATATTAATTTATCATTATAGTGTTTAATATCATAACCATAACATTTCTTTGAAAAATTATATTTCAAATGTTTTAAATAAAAATATATTAGTTGATAATAGTTTCTTTTATGAAAATATTTCAATTTAATATAATTTTCTCAAACGCGTTAACAATATATTAGCTCTTTTCTTCGAAGAAAACGCTTTCGCAAAACCATAAATAATTATCGGAATCATAATTTCTGAATATATATTTTCTAAAATATGCTTTGAATCAAATTTTTGACAACTTTATGGGAAACGCGGAAAGAAATTTATTCTTCAGGGAAACTTTAACCTTTCATAAAGATAGTGACTATCTTTCTAAATAATATGGCAGAAAATCTTTAGGAAAATGTTAAGTCTTGTGCAAAATTCACTTCAGTGCTCTAGAACCTCATTCAACTCATCAAAATTGTGTTTCTTCTCTCATAGCTTCCTTTCCCTCTAGTTAAAAGCACATTTCAGTTCTCACAGTTTAATTACGTACCAGAGAAGATATCTTCTTTTCGGTTCCGCTGGTTATTTAAAATAATACCTAGTAAATAATAAATTACACATGCATCTTGCTTTAATTAAAATTCCTCTTAAATGTAGTGAATATAGTCTTCGAACATTTGGGATCAACCTGTGTTAAAGATCATCACTGTGAAATTAATTTCGATTCGTAATTAATTCTGATATATGTATTACCTAGAATTTAATGTGCATTAGAAATTTTTGGTTTGATGATTATTTCATCTTTCTGGGTTTATCTTTTAAGTGTTAAACTAACATAACTTTCAGGAAACAGGAAGTTTAGAGCTGTCTTTTTAATTGCGTCTATTATATTCTAACTTACTGGAATTGTGTTAAGGCACATGTAAAATTTTTTACTTAACGGGTATTTGGCTCCCACATATATTCACATACGCACATAATTCATACAAGCACAGAACAGTTTTTGCTGAACTTGCAGAAAATTCTTTTTATTAATACATTATGATTTCCTTTCTTTATTTATTATTTGCATGAATTATTTAAAAAAAAATATTACCATTTGTAGTGCTACTGTACATTTGTTTATTTTGATAGTGGTGTAACGTACTGGCCATGTTGTTGCTTTAAGCTAACTCCGTTCGGCCGTATTGTTACGTGCCTGTTGATATTCTCCAGAGAGGTTTAATTAAAGGCCATCTCTGTGTACTTTATACTATATATTTACTTATAATACTATCGTGTAAGCCTCGTGCTATTTATACGTGTAAGCCTCGTGGTATACTTTGTGGAACGAGGAGTTAAAATTATAATTCAGAAGAAAACAAATAAAAATACATTGCGATTTTTATATTTTACTTATTATATTGTGATAACATATATGATTGTGTTGAAATAATTCTATGTATAGAACTTTAGTAGGGTGAAAATTACTTAGTGTATTATATTCTATATACTAGTGTGTGCTAGAAAAATATCTGGAAGGATTCTTAAAATAAGCATGCGCAAGAAATCATTTGGAACATTTTATCTTATGTTGTTGCCACTTTCATCGATATTCGGCCCTAAAGTATTTTAAATTTACTTTTTAGCCTTTGAAAATAAATTCGCTTTTAATGAATAAAAACATTTTGCTTTGTCATTTCCCAAAATGGCGAATGCTATTAAGCAGATAAAACAAACAATATATTTTGTTTTCGCAATGACATTCCTGATTTGTAAAAACTTGAAATGTTGCAAAATGTTTTAAAGTCAACATTCACTAACACATTTTAGGTGCTATGAGATGTTTGAAGAAGGAAAGCAGAGAATAAGTCGAAGATTAACTAACTCTACTGGACATTTACTTCAAATATTTAGGAGCACGTCTAATCTCTTTTTAATAATGAAGAATATTTTTGAAGAAATTCTTGTGTCATTTCGATCCTGTAAACTAATTTGAAATATTAGAGTGACGATATGTCGCTTCTCAAATCATTTTAAAACGTGAACTTTTTCCAGAAACCATAATGCATTCAATTTGCCCATGATGTAGTTTCTCAAAGCGAATCCATCTAAAAATACATCAGTACCGGTGAGTTATGCTTTCGATACAAATGTACCTAAACATTCGAGAGAGTAAAGCTCGAACTGTGTATCAAAAATTAAATTGTTTCGGCACACTCAGTCACATATCAGTGAAAAAATACTTGTTTTTTTTCCGTTACTAGTGTTCAAAATATCAAGAATAAAAGTGAAAATCTTACCTTGTCAGAATCCCTTATTACTTCTAATCCAAAAGAAAATAAGATTCTTTTTATTAACTGAAGAGAATTTAAGGCAGTTCTAGAATAATGACAT
>KK120493.1:940447-951209 GCA_000611955.2 Stegodyphus mimosarum | reverse complement strand
ATATAGTTAAATTATATGTGAAACTGAAGTACTTTTCTGTATAACGCTACACATGAAAATCTAAAGAAACGATGTTCTGCCGAAAAAATAAGAATACACGAGAAAGTCTATTTAAACTATGTTCTTATTAAGTCGCTAATTCACTAAATTGGCGATATATCGCCAAGCTGGCCATTCTTTTATTTTTGTTGCCAAATAGGCCAGAAATCGCCCAAAGTCGCCAAACTTGGCGAACATTCGGCTACATTTGGGTCCATTTCCTGTATAACTGTAATAAGATACTATAATGGGCATTGCAACTGAATAACTGAAATTCATCCCCAATATAACTGTAATCATATCCAACCTTCATATACTTTCTAGTAGTTTCCTGAAATTAATTTACTAGAGTTTTCTCGACGGCTGAATAAAACTATAAAACACAGGAAAGGGCATACTTTTCTGAGTAGTATTTGTTAGTTCACAGGTGAATTCGAGTATTGAGCTATCCCTCTCAGCTTCGCTCTTTAAAAGCGCTTTACATTTGCATTGTGTTTAACGTTTTTAGTAGTCTGAAGTATAATTACTGATTATAATCTCTGATACGGTGAAGAGCTGTACGGGAATTTTTGTAGAAAGTTCTAGAAGTGTGAAGTGTTCATTTTGGTAAAATAAATTTTATCAAGCTGTCATCATTCTGCGTGCGTTCAATTTATTACGAATACGTACGCACCACTCAACGATATTTTTAATTTGCTGTACATTACTAATTATATATACAACACACAGAATAAAAGTCAACACAAAAAAAAGGCATGGAAAGTTGTTTATGGGTAACACCTTCTTCCTTAATTCAACCGAATTACGCTTAGCGACGAAGATAACAGCTCAGAGAAAGACTCTTCAAACTAAAATTTATTCTGGTTTCTGACCGTCTAAATTTTATTTTTCTGGGCCGAATGTAAGGCTTCCGTTTGTACCGCAAGAATCCAAAAAGAGAAGTATGTATTTGAATATGTGCAGCAACAGTAATCTGCTGTTATAAAACTAAAATAAGTTTGCCGGTTCATATAAACTTCATCTGCGTCTTAATAAATGTCTTCTAAACAGTTTCATATCTAAATTCCATTATTATTTTAGATTTTGCTAATCACGTCTAACTCGTAGAAAATAATCACAAAAGTACACATATAATAACATAAAGGAATTCCAAGTTAAAAAAAAACTCCATGCTTTTGTTGCATTACATGAAAACATGCAAGCATAAATGGACACCATTATCTATCATACGGCTTTGATCTTTAGTCTTCTAACCTTGAAAAACAGTTTTAAAATTAGCACACGACAGTAGGACGAACTTGCATTCAACAAGTTTTTTAACGACCTTAGCCTTTGTATGCAGAAATTAAAACTACGTTATGTTACATAATTCATCAGGATAGCAGAAATTAGATATGTAATTAGACATACTAAGTCTGGTCTGAAATGTAAAATTCTGAACAAACTTTTTAATGCAGCAAGAAATCAAGGAAGCAAATCGGAAAATTAATTATATTCATACAATCAATATTTCTGATAATGAACTGATAATGGCCGTCGCAATAACACTGCTCTCCATAAGATGATAAAACCCAGACTATTTGGTGGAAAACAACTATGCATATGGTTTTTCTTGTGATGGTTTATTTTAATTTTTACATTTTAAAATATTCTTATTCTACTTTTACAGGATTTTATAAAGTTAATTTGAATTTAAATTTTTAGTCTTTGTGAAAAATTGGTCCCAACAATTGCTCCTTGTAAAAGTTGCTCTTCGCTTTGATGTTTTATTGTATTTTATTATTAATAATATTTATTTGCATATTTAGTTGAGTATAGCTTTGTTAATAATTACCAGATTTTTGATCAATATAAACGCACATCCAAAAACTTAAGATCTGATGACTTTTTTTTTTAAAGAAATCAACATGAATGGAGACAAATATTTTATTTCCTCCCTGGATATTATTTTATTTCCTCCCTGGAACCATACACCAGGTGCGTGGACTGTTACAAATAACAAATCAATGTAACCGGTAGCAATATACTTTACGTCCATCAATCATGAGGCTGCTCTATACCATGACCTCAATGCCACTGACACAATATCTTTCTCGTATATACTGCTACTATAACTCCTACCTACCAGATGAATTTACATTTGGAACATGATGAATGGGCTTTCATCGGAGAACAAGGTACTGGCATATTGTTGCATAGTCCAATATCAATGAATCTGATGTCGCTGGAAAGGATTTCTGTGATGATCTCTGAATAGGGCAGAACAGACAATCGGTCTTCCGATATGTAACTCTAGGTAAATCTAACATCAATGTAGAGTTTGACTTAGTTTTCTGTTCTGCAGCAAGAGAGGACTCACAATGTACAGTCATCAGGTTTTTCTTTCGAAGCAGAACAGGTGGAAATTCTGCAGTTTATCGCCGGGACTCAAACCCAAGCCCTCTCGAATACGCATCGACTATGCTTCCAACTGCACCACGAAGGAACGTGGAAATGGGGCAGAAAATGCCATTTATACTTCCGCTTTTAAAGGTGACTGAGGTTAGAGGATCCAGTCGCCAAATTCTGGTGTTGAAAAATTATTTTCCATCACCTTTTAATTCGGGCGTCACTTGTCATTAGGTTTTTTGAAGTTTTTTTTATGTGAAAAATGTGAAATACTCTAGGCGGGATTGGAACATGGCCATCTCGAACACGCGTCGAGTATGCTTCCAACTATACCACGAAGGCATGCTGGAAGGAGGGAGAGAAAACCTTATAACACTTCAGTTCTTACGTAGTATCAAAAGTTTTCAGCAGTTCTTTCTAGATTTTTGTCTTCTAATACAACTGTAAAGAAAGGAGATCTCTTAGATTGTGGACACACTAAAGTCGTTTGAAACGCTGCTCAATGTTCAGAAACAACATTTGTCACTTTAGTCATAAAGATGGCCTTCTTCTTACTTTGATCTACACCTTAATGTAAAATCATCGATGGTTATCATCTATAAAATGTAAAATAATTGTCTTTGAGACATTATGAAAATGTCATGCTTTAATTTCTATCGGTTTAGAATTTGTTAGACATTCTTTCATCTTTAAGATTTATGTAAAATTCAGTTTGTCGGTAACGCTAAATTTTTGTGATTTACTTTCTACCGTGACGACGTATGACTTTCTATGTAACGCATATCTACCAGATCCACTGCACACAGTTATACTAAATAAAAACAAGAATGGAAAGTTGGAACATTCACAGGCTTTTCAGCACCTACCACTCATTTCCGTTCTAAATGTATTTGTGCCCATCAGTGGCAGATAATGTCGCTGAATAATAATAGTTCCGACCCGAGTTCGATTCCTAATTTTGTTCACGTGAATCGTCAGTTTCCCTTAGAAAGTCCTTCAAAAAGACATCCTTCTCCTTAGGCCGATAGCCCTTGCGTGCCTTGCATTAATTAAATGAACCAAGCCAAAACAGAACTATTTGACTTCATTGAGCCGCAGAGTTTGATATACGGTGATTTGTGTATTGCAAATAATGACATTAGTTTTAAACATTTCAATCAAAATAATAACTAACAGTTAATTCATAATATATGTCTAAAAATATTTGAAAACTAATGCTAAAATTATGTCATTTGCGCACTTTTCAAATTCATTTAATTTTTTTTATAAGAAATATTTTTAATTACAATTCTGATGCAATTTTATCGCTTACAAACAAGTATTATGCCTGCGTTTGCTTCATATTGCTTAACAACCATTTTTCATATGCATTCTCGATTTCATAAAAATGCTGACAGCTTTCCTGATCAGTATCTTTCAGTTCAATTATCAGTGTTTTTCTAGATCAGACTGATCAGGGCACGTCAACACTTTTGCACTCGCAGCAAGTCTGAAAAACACTGAGACAAGGTCCATAAAAACCGACTAAGACAGTATCGAAAGAACTGCAGAAATTGGCAACTAAAATGATGCCGAAGAAAGCGATCATTCAAGACCGTCGAATTAGTCGGATCATTGTAAGACGAATCTAGAAAAGCACTGCAAATTCTAAGACAAATTCTTGAAATTTTTTGAAGATGTTGATTAAAGATACTGTCAGTTTTACGAAATTGAGACTACAATTGAAAAACTGTTTGGGAACAAATTAAAAAAACTGTTGAAACAAATGCAGAAAGAACAGTTGTTTGTAGCAGATAAAATTTCATCAAGAATGTAATTATAAAAAATATTTTTATAAAAATTTTTTTAATTGAATTTAAAAATTACGTAAATAGATTTAGTATTAATTTATCATTTTGGGGTTAATTAAAAAATTGGTTGTCAGTTATAATTTTATTTGAAATGTGCAGAATTATTTATAAAGGTAATTATTGCTTGATGCATAATAATCATATTCTGTAAATATGTAGTTGAGATACGTTTAAGCAAAACTATATTTTAAGCTGTACAATTATTCTCACATAATTATAAATGAATGGAGATTTCTGTTATAACATACTCTTTCGAAATTGTTTAATATAACTCCTAGGTTGAAAAGACGAAGTTGTTAGTTGTTCTTTTACTTTTTCATTAAAAGGTTAGAAATTTTTCCTTTCGAATCTGTGTGTTTTAACTCTCATTCCATACCAATGAAATTATTTGCATTTTAATATGAGACAATAGTCTGTCAGAATGTGGTGTTGAATAAAAATTGCTGTTAGGCACTGAATCTGAAACTTCCAGGTAATATACCTCATTTTTCATCTTTTCTATTTTTAAAGTCTAGAAGTAAGTAAGTCAGAAGTAAGAGCCTACAAATAAGAGTCTAGAGATTAGTAGAGGAGTTAGAGAAAAAATTAGCATACAAAGGTATATAATATGTGGCATTAGCATCGACTTCTAATAATTGTTATTATTATTATAACTCTCTACCAAACTACTAACTACTGTTATGAGTATTGTTGTTAAGTTAGCTATTAATTTTCAGAATTTTTTCATATGAAATTTACCTAAACTGAACTATTCTTATTTCCATAATTTTACACGTTTTCTGACGATAACGTGGTTTGTAATTCAGGTACCAGTAGATTTTAATAAACAATCCGTTTTCCACTTCTTTTAAATTTTTATATAACAGCATACTGATACTTCTTTGACGCTATAAAAGTGTAAATGCAGAGGAAAAGATAGAGGCAGTAAAATAAAATTATCATAATTGTTTCGTCTACAGAATGTTACATATCTCACTATAAATGATTTTAAAGGTCAGATTATCTAAGACATTCAAACATTGTTTCTTGTTATGCATTCTAAATCCTTCAATGAATTTTTACTCAAAATTCTGTCGTGAATTAATATGCATAAATGACGTACATTTACAGTATATAAAATCAAAAAGCCTGATACAATCAATGGTACATGTGTTCATGTGTTGGTTCATGGGTTTTTTTTTTTCGAGGATCCCAGTCAATGTATCTTTTGCTCCTTTTCATTCTACTGTTGGGCTGTCAATCCTAGCCTCAGCTTTTACTACCGTATCAGCGATTTTTTCCCTCTGCCGCACTGAATATCTTTTACGAGAGGAAAATAAGTAATTGTGTCTTGGAGAGCGTTACTTTTACCCAGCCCAATCTAATATCGATTGAGAACGGCCCGTCTTTCACGCTATGTTTACTAGGTTATAAATGGCAAGAGTGGTTTGAAGGATGTGATGGCAAACGCTTACATAAAGTAACACAATTTTTGACATCGCGA
Source organism: Stegodyphus mimosarum (assembly GCA_000611955.2). Lineage (NCBI taxonomy): Eukaryota > Metazoa > Arthropoda > Arachnida > Araneae > Eresidae > Stegodyphus > Stegodyphus mimosarum. Next base: position 945,449 of record KK120493.1, on the reverse strand, counting down.
AGAATCACATTGCATAAAGAAATACCTTTGGTGTATTTGGAAGCAAGAATACGCATTTAGCGCAGTATTGAGATGAATTTAAAAGTGGAGGGAGGAAGAAGAATGCAATCGAAAACGCCAGATTTCAATCACAGCATCAGAGAAATTTAACTTTAAAATCTCGACACAAAACTGACCGATTCGAGAAGACCTCTGAATAAGGGTAATTTGGTCTAGGTTCAAATCCCGTCGAATGGTCTGTATAGGCACTTTTAAGATCTCCCTTATGTGTAATGTTAATAAGAGCCAGCTTTATTCCGAAAGTCGGGCAGGTAGGTACTCCTTTCCTCATGTAAAAAGCCTTAGATTGCTTTGGCATCAACAAATAACCTAATAAAGTCTTTTAAAAATTAATGTGCCTTTTTTAAATTTCATACTTTAAAATTATTTTGAAAATTAATTTTTAAAATTGAAATTTTCAAAAAAATTTTAAAACAAAACAAACAAAAACATTGTTTCAATTTATGTTTCAAACAACAAATTTGTTGGAAAAAATTTAAAATTTGAAAATGAAATTTTAAAAATTAACAAAAACAAGCAAAGTTTAATAAAATGGTTGACAAACAAATTTACAAAGTTTTATTAAAATGATTTATTTACAAAGTTAATCAACAAAGTTTCAAATAAAGAAACCTCATTCTGTCTTATTTGTTTCGACACTGGAATTAAAACACACATTTTATTAATTCTAACAAAACTGTATTTACTCGTAATATTATATATAAATAATAACAGAAATAAGTTGTATTAAAAAATTACTAAAAAAGTAAAGTTTCGAAATATTAGGAAGGAAATTTTTTGCTTTAAAATCGTTCAATTCAATAGTAAATAATATATTGGCGAAATTTGGGGAAAAAATTAAATATCATATGCTCTGCCAAATGGCAGTACAATGAAAATTAGCTATGAGAAATGGTGCATGAAAGATAACTTAAAAGATGGTTCTTCTTTACATGCATTTTCATTCGTTTACTTTTACCTCTATTAGTTTCTGAGGCTTGATCATATTAACGGATGTTATTTTGCCATAAGCGAAGGTTGACATCTATGTTGAAGCCAAACGGTAAGGACTGGATTTCCTCCTAAAGCTCCACTATTGTATTATCTTCCTTTCTCCCTCTTTGGGGATACATAAGAACGATTAGCTCCAAAAGGAAGTTGTCAGTGATGAGACAGTTAAATGCCCAGTCCGTTTAGCCAATCCAGACGAATGCTTAAAGAGTAGTAGGTTTACGACCATTTTTTTTGGGGGGGGGAGAATGGGGCTGCTTCAAATAATTGTAACGCAAATTCAACAGGAAAATCATGTCTAATATGCGATCTAAGGATAAGAATTGGGAAGCAGCATTATGTATTTGGTTCATTTTATTATAGCAAAGCCCATGTGGGGTTTCTCAGCTTAAGGGTGGGGATGTCGTTCTAAGGAAAACTTGTTTGTATCTACAGTACCCATGTGGCAAACGAAATCGACCATGGAACCAGCCTGTTTGCCAGGAAACTGATCCTGGTCGAACTACCATTATTCAGTAGCTTTACTTTTCGGCCACTGATACGCCTTTTATATGTTTGATCTAATTAATGAAGAAACTTTTAATGTATGATTTAATGTGATAATAAAGAGATCAACCATACTTTAAAGTAAGTATTCCCTACATCAGCATAATTTACTGATGTAGCATAATTTACATCAGCACTCATTGCCATAAAAATTTGCGCACCTAGAAAGAGTTGTCAGAATCAAACAAAATTTTACATATGTAAGTACTACTTTGATATAGGTCAGTGAATAGAAAATCAAAGAAAAAAGGATCATTTATTGCAGAAAAAAGCACACATGAACGAAAGTTTTAGTACTCTGTTGGACCACCTCTAGCGCGAATGCACGATGCGATACGATAAAAACAGAACGGCCTACCTGACGAGATACTCGCCGAGCTGACCACTCAGCTTCTATCATCCTGATGATTCTTCCCACTCTTGAACTCTGACCAGCTGCTGATATTGTCTTCGATGGCGGCGTAACGGCGTGTCTACGTCTGCGTTTCCTTAGAAAAAGATTAAGTACACTCAAACAAGCTCTGCTTACTTGTTTTATACTTCAAGAAGAATGAAGTTCAACGTCCTCTATTGGCATTACGCAATGCGCAATCACGCTGCATTTCTAATCGTTTGCGTATCTGCCCGACATGTATCTTCATGCCAAGTTTCGTTAAGATCCTACAATTATTTCTTGGTGCGCAAATCTTTATGGCAATGAGTGTATTTATTAACACTCTGATCAGTATGGAGTTTCTTCAAGAAAACGCAAATTTTCCAAAAGTTTCACGAGAAAGAGACAGTTTCTTGATTTTAATGCCAAAGTGCTCCAGCTAGTTTATTCATGGATTAATGTAGTTTTAAAAACGTTGCCTTTATTTCGTGAGCATATTTTAAAATGCACTTATATATTCTTTCATAATGAAATTAGGCAGTATATATACAATGTTGCCGGTCAAAGGCCTAAGATAATTCTGTCTATTGTCATTGAAAGACAAACGACTGGATCGTAGGTGTAACGTAGGAAGAATTGCTATGATTTTTAAAACTGAAATTAATAAATTCAAAGCAATTTTAAAATAAAAATTAAAGATTTTGAGAAACAAAGTTTACTAATTTGAACTGTGTACTTAAAAACTATTTTTTATTCCACTTAAAACGTATGCAATTATTTAACACAAAATTTATCGCACTTAAAAATATCAGAATTATTTTTGAAAGTACGGAATATTCCCATCATAAAATGGTTTCTTTAAACATTTGTTTTTTAATACTTAAAAATCCCTTTTATAGGCTTTAAATATTTAATGAGAATGAATATTTCTCACTTTCCGACGGAGGAAGAGAAACTTAAAATTAATCTCCGTATGTGAGACGAAAATATGTTAATTCGAAATTTTGTAAGAATGCAAATAATTATTCATTAACTTGTATTACTAAAATTTCGCCTTTATAGGAGTTTAATAAGTTTCATACCTAACATATTTCTGTTTCTAATATTTACTGATATTTTTCTCATACGATTTTCTTTACAGAAAACTGTGACGGCTAATTAAGGCTTCACCACATTGGCATTAATGAATACGATAAGACGCTTCAGATCCTAAATAAAATATTACAGTTTTATTAACGGTGGATATCCGAAATATAGGCTGGGAAGTTAACTGTACATATTTCTTTAGGAAATCCATTATTTAAGGTTATTAAAATTACTTGAGTTAAAGATTGTTTTTGGAGAATTTTACTACTGTTTCTTAAATGAAAGTGTTCCCATATGGAGTTCGATATATTAATAATCCAAGCTAAAAGGATATTTCAAATATCTTTAAAGGTCAGAAAATATTCAAAGTTAGATGGTCTGTATAAGGATTAGAACTACGAGAATAAAAATGACTACTAATCGTATTGTAACAAGTACTGCTTTACTATTGTATGGCCTAACCAAGTTTTACCTTATACGGGGTGTTTCAGCAAATCAGTTACAAACTTTCAGGAGAGAGAGACTACACGTAAACGATGGAAAATCACATAACAATACATGGTCGGAAAGTCTTTCGTGGCGCGATAGTGACGACAAAAAAAGATAAGAAAGGAAGAACATGAATAGGATGAGGAAACATTTATTATGCTTACTACAGCAGAAATCAAGAAATAAGAACAAAACTAGACAAAGTTTGTCATCAAAGGAGGTATTCGAAATTACGACCCCGGAGCCTGATGCAGCCCTCATATCTCCGGCACATGGAAGATCTGATATTCTGGAAAATATTGGGCATGCATGTCTTGGACATCCCCAGCAGCTGCCACGATGTGCGCACAAGTTCCTCAGCTCTAAAACTGGGCTTTCGTACACCAAGGACTTGATGTACTCCCAGAGGAAGGAGTCAAAACTAGTAATGTCTGGCGATATTGCTGGTGAATGCATTGGACCTCTTCTGCCGATTTCATGTTGAGGATGCATTTCGAACACCTTCTTTGATGACGATCGTCGTTCTTATTTCTTGGTTTCCGGTGCACTAAGCATGATAAACGTATATTCTCACCACGTACGTGTCCTTCCTTTCTTGTGTTTGTGTCTTTATTACGATTCAGGAAAGCTTTTCTGACAAAGCATTGTTATGTGTTTTCCTTTTGTCTAGATGTACTCTATCTCTCCTGAAAATTCATAACCGATTTTCTGAAACAATTGCAAAGTTATTATTATAAAAATTATTATAAGGTTAACAGCAGATTAAAAACTTTAGGAATAGAGGGCATTTTCAAAAATGTCTACACCCTTTTACGTTCTTACTTTCATACCCTCAAAAATCAGCATCAGCTGGAATATTATTTCCAATGCTTGAATTAAGTATATTTTAAATTTAAAAATCGTCTTCTGAGAGGTAGATTATCTAAATTAGCTGTGCGTTATAGAACGTTCAAAGAACCTTTCAACACAACTAGAAAACAGAAATCGCAAAAAAATATACGTATTCTAAACAATAAATCTGTTGACTTTTAACATTATAAGGAATTCTTAGCCTCACCATTACACTAATAATTAAAAATAATAAATATTTAGATTAACATCTCATCATTTTTAATTCCTTGTACGAAGTAAAGAACGGATTGTAATCACGAAAATCGTATTTCAGAAGAAATATCTATTTTGATCATTCCCATACTTATTTGGCCGATTTTTTGCGTGGTGTCTGTAAAAACGAACAGAATATAAATGCTACTTTTTTCAAACCGGATTTCAAATTTCATTTCGTAGATTCAAAAAGGATTTTTTCGTGACATCTGCGTGTACGTACATAAGTATGTATGTTTGTATCTTACATAAATTAAAAACGATAACCCCTAGAACGCTTAAATTTTGTATGGTATTGTTATAACATCTAGTTGTGCACCTCACTATTTAATTTCAATCGGCCAAACGTGTATA
>KK120493.1:906558-940407 GCA_000611955.2 Stegodyphus mimosarum | reverse complement strand
TGGCCTTAAAAGTCCATACCGGGCCTTTATGTTTGCTATCGTTGGTCTCAATTATATACTTCCAAATACGTAGTAGTTGTAACGAAAATATTCATGTTTAGATTAATTTTCATATATATATAAATTTATTAATATAACATTTATCATTCGTATTATTATTTGTCATTTATTATTATTGATCAATAATAATTGATTATTTATCATTATTATTATTATTCATTATTTATCAATTGTAATTTATACCAATTATAAATTATATATATCTATATCAATTAAATATGAAAATATTCAAAAAAATAATTTTCGACAAATAGCGAAATCTAACTTTAAATGCGGTCTCAAGGTTCTTATGCATTTGGGGAAAATTTAAGAAAAAATAAATTATAAGAAGTTTGACTCCTGTATGACAAAAAATTAACCAGGATTTTTAGTTTCAAAATCTTCAGTTTTTGATGTCATTTCCAAACCGCTACGACAGATCGGTTAATTAGGTTAGAACAGTTCGAGGAAATAAGTGAAGTGCAGCAAAAAATGTATATAATTTAATAGAAGAAAGTCACGTTGTGTACGCATCTGGTTTTATTTAAATGTAACAACAAAAATACAGAACTTAATTTAGGGAAATATAGTTGTCTGGTTGCTGTATAGTAAACTGTAAAATGAAGGGAGTAAGAACTCCGAAACGAACTCGTAAAAAAATAAAGAAGATTTCAGTAACAATTAATCTTATTAAGAAATGTGAGTAGCTTCGAATACTGTATTTTCATTTTGATAGTACCTAAGTATTATCGGTTCTATAGTCTTTCTCGTTGATAAAACGTCAATGAGAAAATTCATTTTCCTACCAGAATTAACTGATTAAAAATGACTTCATATGATTGCAATCACTCAGGTTTAATGTTTAAAAGATTATATCCAAGGAATGCATGTTAAATTTCCGACAGAAACGTCTGGTAAGCATCATGTTATTGTTACTCATGCTCACTTGTCTGATAAAGTCAGCCCGAGCCCACGAGAATTCTCGTGTCAAGGAGCGCAACATTACGCCTGTCGTTGGAATCAGCCTTGAGCACCTAATAGGTGACAGTGCGATTTGGCTAAGTTCCGCCCCCAATTATGATGGAGAGCTACCCGGGGGGGAGAGGTCCGAGGGCCTCCCACCCTCTCCCCTTCAACCAAACCACATGAGAGAACTTTCAGCTCGCCGCATATTTGAAGTGCCGCCATGCCGTACCGACACTATGCATTTACAAAACATCCATGCCTTCTCCAGGATTCGAACCCGAGCCCTTCGGCACGGCAGTCAGCGACGCTAACCACTATACCGGTTGGGCGGCGTAGACGTCATTAAAATTACAAAAATATTTGTTTTCTGAAATATGTTTGCAAAGCGAAAACAACAGATTATTACTGAGGTTGAAATGACTTCATAAAATGGCGACTTATAAATTTAAAATTCGTTTAATACTGTTAAAATGGGTTACAGGATCGAAATTGTCTTCGTCTGGTAGCTTAACAGTTTCTGAATGATCTGTAAATTGTAATAATGTGTTGACGACTACTGAATCAACTCAACTTCTTAATGTAAAAATGCTTAGTTTTATAGTAAAAGCAATACAGCCTGAAAACTTCTAATTTCAGCCTAATACTTCAGCCATTTATGTTTCGAAAAGTTTTTAAAACTTTAAGTATTGAGAAATGTAGTATTCTTAAAATTGATGAAGGATTTCAGTCTGGTCTTGCTATGCAAATCTCAGTTTAACACCTCAAAAAATTTTTAACTGAGCAATTAGGTGAACTACTGTAGTAAAACGCATAATAGCTCAAAGCTATATGAATAAAAAATGTAAACAGTAATCAGTATATTATAAAAAATACTTACTTGACAAAATAATTTTAACACCTCAAAGAACTTTAAGCTGAGCAGTTAGCTGAATTACTGTAGTAAAATGACATGATAACTCAAAACTATATGAATAAAAAATTAAATTGTGACCAGTGAATTTTAAGCTGAGCAGTTAGCTGAACTACTGCAGTAAAATGGCATGATAACTCAAAACTGTGTGAATAAAAAATTAAATTGTGACCAGCATATTATAAAAAAAATATTTACTTATTGCGCTGCATAGGACAAAAAATCAAACTTCACTTTGCAAGTGGCTTCCATTTCTTGCTTATACCTATTTAGCGATAACCATTCCGGCAGAAGCAAAGCTGCCAATAAGGCACAATATTATTGCAACATTAAGTTTGTTCTTAAAGATATGTAGAAAAGATTTGTAATGCGGAAGAATTAAAAGATAAACAGCTTTCCTGATGCATCACTGCGAATACTCTTTTTATCAGTATTTGTTGAATGAAATTCCGCTAAAGAAGTACCTTTGTTGAAATATAATACATAAACTATTTATAACACAAAAAGGAGGATTTGGGTACAAAAGTAAAGTCCTCAAGCTTTGTTGGCCCTGCCTCGTGGTCGTTCAATTACTTTGAATTTTGTGAAAAAAGCTACCTTAGCTACCTTACTGTGAACTAAAATCTCCAAAAGAACGAAATATAGAACTCATCATTATTTGAAGAATTTTTACAATTCTCGCCGTGGGAAAAGAAAAAAAAATAAGCGCATCTTAACTGAAGAGTCTTCTCGCTTGGTGTCGTGATCCAAGGGGACGCTATATGTATATATATACACGTTTGACTCTACCGATCTCGAGGGAAAATAACTGGTCAGACAAAATCTTTCACTCCAAAATGGAACTGCGCCGATAGTAATTATACGTCGAATTGCACATGTGAGGCTTATCCTCACAGATGTTTAAGTTACAGAAGTTAAAAATATAAAATATAAGCTCTTACATTTATAATGACCTGTTAAAATTGCAAAAGCAGTACATTTTGGTAGAGAAAAATTATGTGATAGTATTACAATATAAATTAAATGGTGAAATTTCCACTTTTATAAACTAAGGATTTAAATACTAAAATTACAGGTATACATTTATTTCACGAAACAGTTCCGCACATAGCTATCAAAATACGTTATAGTTCTTTTCCACGACACAGTATTCGGTTTCTTGAAATTATAAGAGTGCCTATATGGTATTAAAAAATATTAAGTTATTGTTGACATAAATTTCTGCTTATATTTATTAAAAACAACACCAAAAGATAAGAAATTTCATTAGGGCAATGATTTTTTTATTTTCAATCATTAAATTTCAAAATGCGATATCATTGCATTTGAAACAGAAGATATATACATTCTCGTAAAGTTTTAAAATAAATTCTGTAAAATGAAGTTATTAAACATTTTTCAAACAGCGAAAAGTATTTGCTTCTGTTTCCTGCATAATTTAATATTTGTAAAATTGATTATCTGAACCATAGACGTTTTAGCCAACGTTGCAAACTATCAGTATTCCATAAAACAAACGATTAAAAAAAATTCCATTTCATGCAGTCCAAACGAAAGGAGAATTCAAAGCGCTTAATCTGCCGTTTATTTTAGTAAAGCACGGTTCTCATTCTCAGTATCAGTCAAACAAATAAGGCAGATATTTGGAATTTCAAATTCAATTCTGAAAATAATCCTTTTATCACTATTTGTAAATGAACCTACTAATATTTCCGCGTCAACTCTGCACACATACTGCCGTAGGCTAATAACGTTAGACGACAATTAGTTTAGCAGTGGCATGCGTTTATTCACATATTTCTGAATTAGAGCTTCACATATAACATAAAGCATAACCATTTGCTTTTTATTTCCAGTATACTAGGACTCAAAGGAAATTTACAAATCATGTTAATTGTCTTCATTACCCCGCAGCAAAATGTGCAGTAGAAATGGTTTCTAGATTTGCAAATTTAATACCCTAAAATATTCATATCTTTGAAAGATGATATACAGTTGCAGGGTATATTTCTTAAATTGATTCTTTAATATATTTTAATATTTATTACATTCTTAATAAATTATCCTAAAACTGAAGTGCAAAATTTACAGCGTGTCACTAAAGTTCCCAAAAATTCGAGTAATACAATTCATATTCACAAGTGTAATTATAGATGGACAACAATTTAAGTTAGAAACATTTCAGCCAAGCAGAAACTTCCATCACATTAAATTAAGTAAATACCCGTCTCTTCCTCAGTCTAACGGAATTCTTACCTCTGTCATGATAATCAGTGGAATGTGATCAGAAATGATCTAAACAGTGACAGTTTCGCATTATCCTTTAATGAATGCAGCGCATTGATTGGTTGAATTCGAATCACACGCTGTCCGTTATTGGTTTACGATAGCAAGATGCGTGTGTCATGGCAATTCTGGGAGCCTTGCATTGTCCACTGCTAATCAATTTCGAGTGAGTAAAGCTTCAGAGTCGGGTTTAAGGAAATTACGGAGATCTTGCATGCTTCGTGAATCTGTAAATGTATGTGAATGTGAATTTCAGCTCTAAAGGTCTCTTCTCTAATCTCTCTCTGATGATATAAAATAAGAAGACGAAAGTGGCAGTGCAATGCAGTCTAATATGATGTTTAAAAAGCTTTTAGCAAAAATGTGTGCATAGTTCATGCTTTTTATTGTAAAATTTAATTATGTACTTTTTTCAGTTTGAAGTTATTATTAAACCCGATGATAATTTTTTCCTTATAAAATTATCGGAAAGTTTTGAGAAATATCCGTTATTGAAGACTACGAAATTATGCAAAGAAAACTTTTCTGTGGCGAACACTTGGATAAGACTGCCACCCTTGCAAATGATCAAAATTTCTGTTATAGAAATTTAAAATCGCTTGGAACCTTAGGCGGTTGTCTCAGAAAATGTTCACTGTATATGCTTTTAATTCTTATTTTTGAAGATAAAATTCAGTTTGAAGATAAAATACAATTTATGGTGTTGTTCACATGACGAATAAAGAGGTTAGTAATTTAGAAGTTCTAAAGTAATTTAGAGGTACGCAGAAAATAAATTCGAATTTAATATTATTTCCTAAAGAAAACATTTCTAACGCTAATTTCGCCTTTTAATAATAAATTATTTAGCTTCCTAATTTATTATGAAAATGCGACTAATTTTTTCTGCTGTGATAAACCAAAGTGATCTTTTCAGAGAAAGCTGAAGTGTATATATTGAAATAAAAAATATTAATAAATATTCCTACAGATTTCAAATACCTTAAAGATTATTAACTAAAATGCTATAAATTAATTTTTCTCAATCATTATTCTTTTTTACATCACATATATTTGTTTAAAGTATTACCTAATCAGTTTGAAAGATTTATCCCTTCCAGATTTTCAGTAAGAAATGATGTCTGGGATCATGCATTATATACAGCATACATCTGCGAACTGTACGCAGCATCACGATGCAAGATGTCTACTGTACTTAAAAAGACAATAATTACCTCAGTCTAAGCTACAAACAACCGGTCGGCCAGACTCTAGAATTTTCCTTTGAGTTGGCATTACTCCGCTTGGTTTGTCCTTAGGACGGAGGCCTTCTCAGAGGTTTTACCCTTTACCCTTTAGGCAGAGAGCCTCGAGTGCTTTACCGTACTCAAATAAACCAATTTAAGATGAATTTAATAGTTTTGATAAAATCTTCTAAGTGTAGAAGAAATATTAGTTTCATTCCTGAAGATTTCATGATACATACATGTTCTTGAAGAACTGCAATACAGCTCATTATTAAGTTTTATCAAAGCAATGAGGAAATTGACCATATAACATGACGTCTCCTTTCCATTATAACTTCTAATATTTCAGATGGTCCATAGCCAACGCAGGAAATACATTTCTTATCTTCCCGTTTAATATGTCCGAATAGCATAAGAGTACCGATAGCTTCTCAAATCGCTTATAGAACGAATGACTGAATCGATAAGGATGAAAAAGCATCTTAGAGTATTTGCAGATAATTAATGTTATGAATTTTGAACAAAATAGAAATGGAAGAAATGTAAAGTTCCTTCAATTTAATTATAATAGTATTATCAACTTTGATTAAACTGATAATAACAAAATATTATGTTACAATTAAATGATAAGAATTAAATTAAGAAGATTAAAATTATGCCAACAAAATTTAAACTCTTAATTCTGCCAAACCTTTAATTAATGCGGAATCAGTCAAACTAATCATTGATTCTTCCTTCTACAGTACAGAAAGATAAACAGTTCTGTTAAGAAATTTGAAGTGCACGTGAGTCCGAAAGACGAAGTTTTTAGCCTTTTGAATGTAATAACTGGCCTTGCAATATTGTTGATAATTATGAATACAGTGATAAATTGTGAGTGTGGGAAAGGACTGTAATGTTTATGGATTAACATTCTCATACCATAGGAGCTAGTCCATTGGCTTATGATGCAAATAGCGGTAGCAACTTGGGCTCCTACGGTGACGGATATTCCATCGATATCATAATTCGCATTCCTTTTAATCCACAGTATAACGCAGACTGTGATAAATATTAAACTTCTTCATTTAAAACATTAAAATTGTCATTTACGTTGTTTCATTATTAATGACGCCTAGATTTTTACTGTTTATTTACCTTCAACATCTAATCATTTCGAGTTCAAACCAGCTGCATTAATAACACATCTAATTAAGCACGTTTTATTATAAATCTATCTTTGATTTCAATTTAAACAGAGAAAATGCTGCAAATCTGCAACTAAACAAAATGAGCCTTTTGCAAAGTTTACAGGAATAAATTAATTTCAGATCTGAAGAACGTCTTGCGCAAAAGGTTATCTATGATTAAGCTTTCAATCCCAAATCCCAGTTTAAATTAATTTGCAGCCTAAGTACTTCCCTACCAACGTAGTTTCTTACGGCAAATGATTTATAAGTTTTATAGCTGAATGAAGCAATTAGACGCTTGCTAAAGATAACTTGAATAACTACTTAGGTAGGGTAAATCAAAGCGATAAACCGCTGCCTTATCAGCGCCACTTTCGTGATGAATTTTTTTATAAGGCTATCAAATTCCACAGTATATAAGGAAACACTTCTGTTTGAGGTACCATCTTTACTAATAAGCCTATTTGTGTTTGAGATATCAGAGGCACCATTTACGAAAAGTAAGTGTCTAAGATGCAAAGTAAAAACACATTGCCCCTGGCATTGGGGAGAAAAAGAGGTCCGAGTATATTTTGCCTTCCTTTTAAAAGTTGAACATTGTTTAGTTGTTAGAATCAGCATTTGGTACTTCGAGTAAAATATTCGTTGAATTCACTGCTTCAAACGGTTCTTGTAAAATCACCTTTCTGAAAACAGTTGCAGCTGTACTGAAGTTCCTTCAGACGGACCTAATTTCTGTTAATATTACTCATGGAAAAGTCTCCAAAATTCCCAGTTAGTTGTTTAGAATCGATAATTTCTTAACAATATTAACGGTGTTAGTGATTTGGCTCTTGAAGAAATCAAGGATGAAATATATTATCAGTAGCATTAAACACCACTGAGCTAATCCGCAAATCGCGTTAATTCATACTAGCCCTTCTCATAGCCTCATTTTATATAAATAACCATTTATATCTTCTAGTTTTCTGAAAATGAGTATAAGCAAACTATGAGGCTGTATGCTGGAGTAGAACACTAAATGTTGCTTGGCATAACTAACTAAAATTAGCTCACAACAAATCGAAAATATTATAAGAAATTTTGAAATTTTATTTGAATATGCACTATAGATATTCAGATAGTGCATTCAAATTAAAGATTACTTTCCCAGGAGAAACTACGAAGCTCAGTCTGCTACAGTATGAACTGTAAAGATCAATCTGCTGTTTTGAGACGGAAGTTACACAGCTAAGCCAAAATTTATAGCAATATTTCATTTCCAAGATATGCTTAGCAACAGTTAAGATAGTGCGCGCACAATTACATGTTTTGTCAGCTTACTATATGTTCATAAGTCATATGAACATATGAACTAAAATATTGAATAAGAAATGCTTTGTTTTGAATATGCATGCTACGAATTTAATATGCAATGGAAGCGGAAAATTTATGCTCAAGACAATGAAGTCAGAGATCACTTCAATGCATAAATGCGTAGTGTTTGTTTTCAGAATATCAACTAAAAATTTCAAAATTTGAAATAAGTCTCCTTTGAATGCTTATGAATTAAAATCCTTATTATGTGTGTTGGTATAAAATAAGACATTTCTTTATTTTGATCTGCATTTCCGAACAATTATTTAACAAAAAAAAAGAAAAAAAGAAAAGAAAAAAGGAATTGTTTTCTTGACACCACTAAAATGTACGATGTTTGTTGTTGTTTCATTGCTTGTGTGGAACATACTGAGATTCTTTCCTCAGCAAATTAAAAATTTTGAAATTTTGTTACGACTTGTATACAACCATGTTATGATTTACGTAGTTTTAAGGAAAGTGATTACTTTCAGAGTGACCAAGTAATTAAATGTTACTGAACCTACATGTCTTTTATTTCTTGGTGATGTCTTATGTAGAGCAATTGAAACATTTCTCAATAGCGGTACAATAAAAAATTGACCTGAATTTACCTCCGCTTAACCGGTTTAGTGGTTAGTGGAGCGGTACCGAACGTGGTACCGAACGTCCGGGCGCGAATCCCGGAGAAAGCGCGGATTTTTGTAACTGCATAGTATATTTGCGGCATGGGAGCACTTTAATATATGGCAAGCCGAAATTGTTTTGGCTTGCTCTCGAATGGTTTGTGGTAGGGTACATGAAGGAGATTTTCAAACCACCACAGGGATGTTCTTCCTCAAAATTGGGGTAGGCGTAGAAACCAGCAACTTGAATTTACATAATAACTATATATAAAATTTTCATAAAACAGCAAGCTATTTAGTCTTGTAGATGAAATATATTTCCTAGAAGTTTTGAAAAAAACTATATGCTTAACATACGACAACTTCTATTTTGAGAGCCACCTGTTGAATAGAGTCACTAACGGTATATTCTCTGAGGCATTTCTTTTCTATATTTAACAAGACAGCCAAACTGAAGTGCTACAGATGATTTCTTTTGAATAGATTACTACCTTTTTTAATTATATTTAATCGCATGATTTCACCGTTCGGTTAAAATCATGTCCTGCATAAACAAAAAGTTTGGTTTATCCATGCATACAATATTAAGAGCCCCCTCCATAAAAACTTTAACTAGGAACTTTTTTAACTCAAACTATTTGTAATAATTACCAATTCACACCAGACGAAGTACTGCCATAAGCACTCCTTAAATTTTGACACTTTTTTCTTTCGTATCATTTGCGCAAGAATTAACATTTCTCATTTAAAAAAATCTAATTTTTTTATCGCTGTTACGATAAGTGGCCCTTTAAAGTGGGATAATGCACGTTTATATCAGATATCAATTCAAACTCTGAAAAATAAGATGGAGAGGCTTTCGAATATATATATATATATATATAAATTATAAAAAATTATAAAAAGAAAACTTACCATATTACATCACCAATCAACGAAAATTCAATGTAAAAACATCATTGAAAAGATATTTTTCAGAATTTAAAAAAAAATTTATAGAATTTTCAGTCCTCTTTGCTTTAAACACAGTTAAGGAAAAACTGGACTGAAAATTCTATAAATTTTTTTAAATTCTGAAAAATACCTTTTCAATGATGTTTTTAAATTGAATTTTCGTTGATTGGAGATGTAATATGGAGAGTTTTCTTTTTATAATTTATAGTGAATTATTGCTTTATTACGTTGCAGCTTTACCTTGGGCTTATTAATTTACTTTTAATTACTTTCATTATGAATATATATATGTGTGTGTCTGTAATAGTTCCGTAAAGTATAGAAGAGGAATCAACGCGCAGTCGTCATCGTGACAGAGAAAGGATATTTTGGTGCGCAGTTAACACCTGTATTTTTAGCAGCTTTCGAAGTCGAATGGAAAATGGACGAAGATGTTGACACAATTCAAGTTCAGCTAATCACAATCTTCATTTCTAGGCACATTAGAATCATTTCTTGTAGACAATATACTTTTTGATCATAAACAATTACAATAATTTCTCATAAATGCAGGTTAACGAAGGCGACATCCTTTTAGATGGAGAAATAGAGCAGCGGGAATATTTTAGTAGTGGAAGCTAGCAGGAAAAGAAGGGACGTAATTAGCTCGCCAGAGTATTTATACCAGAGTAGGTGCTATTTTAGAGACAAGCTATGGTTGGTTAATATTAGTTTTGGTTCCCTTTTAAAGCAACGTTATGTAACTCAGAAAAATCTCGAATTTAAGAGAACAGATGAATTCAGGGAACAGCACCAAACCTAGAATGTTAATTTTTGAGATCGTCAATTGTTTTTTAAAGTAGCTATCGTATTTTGCTATATCTTATATATATATATATAAAACTAATAAACTAAATCATTAATAAACTAAATAATAAACTAAATCATTGTAAAGTAACGAGACATCAGTGTACGAAGCACTATTATAAACATCATTATTAAGATATCATTCTTAAGAAACGAATGTTTTTGTTCTCTGTGCAAACTTATAGATGATTTAGATGTTTAGAGAATCTATTATTATTCTGCAGCATCGCACCGTAATACTGCTCTTTGTATTCGGGTTGTTTAAAAAAAATAATGGGTTTTTACTACGTCATTAGATCTACATGGGCAAAAACCGGTTTATGAAGTACTGTTTGAAAATTTGGCTTACCAGTCTCATTGTCTTACAATAAGCTCCCCTACGGTATTCATTGTGGCAAGGAATCATATGCGTCTCTCGTTGGCAAGAGGCTTGAGTACCACAGAGGTGACAGTCCAACTTTAGCTTAATTCTGCCCCAATTTTGAGAGAGAACACCTCAGGAAGACAGTTCCGAGGGTCTTCCACTCCTTCTTCCTCTACCAACAGCCTGTTCAGAAACGTGAATTTTGAACATTTCTGCACTATGAGCTTTATTGATAATCATTAGTAGATATAATGACTTTCAAATGGCACATTTCTTTCTCTGTTACTAATGACTATTAATACCGAATTTCATTAAAATATGTCCATCAGTTTTTCAGAAATTCGATACAATGTGCAAATTCTCTTAATTTCTCACAAGTATGTGTAAATGACATTCCCAGACTTTATTTGTTTGTGAAAATCATGAGATGAATTTAAAAATATTTTACACATTTTCCTCAAATTTGTAAAGCCTACAAAAGTTCTTCTCACCCAAATAAAACAAATTAATTATTGCACTTAATACCTTTTCCCGTGGGCTATAAGGACAATGGCCTGTTATTTTAAAAGGAAGGAGCCAAAAAGCAAATCAACAAGATCTTAAACTTCCTGATCCATATTAAAGCGTAAGTTTTTAAATCGTTGTAATTTACTAATATTCCTTGCGACTCATTTAAAGTAGTAAGAATGCGGGACATAAAAGCGCCATCCCCCTGGAAAAGCTTAATGAAGGTAAATGGAAAATTTCGTGTAGGATTGAATACGTTAGAAATAGTAAAACCATGGAATAAATTTAAAGTAAGTATAGTAAAACCATGGAATAGATTCATAATTCTGCTTGCTCTTTCGTTTTACCAACTTAGCTTATTTACTTCATCGACCCACAGCCGCTATGTGTGCGTGAAGGGTATTGAATTTAAACTTGCTAACTTTGTTTTCCGTAACTTTTAACAGAATTTTACTTTAATTTAGCGTTTTAAGTAAGCGTTACACATTTTTTACCATCAAACTTGTCTTTCCCATAGCCCTTTACTTCTTACATTTTGGTAAACAGAATTTTAGCTACTAGCGCAATAAACTGGTTTTTAAGGATACGTCCATCTTCTGTATTGCTTGTAAAAATTCTCGCCTACTCCAAAACAACTTAGCATATTTTCTGTTTGAAGTACATTGCCTAGTAAGACTGTTTTTACTTTCGAACGAGTATTTTCAAGAATTGGCAATCTTGCTCCCTCCTTTCTACGCCTCCATTTGATGCTGAAATACTAGGCTATTTTTCATTTCAGTTTCAAGGTTTCAGGAGGTTTTAAACATTATTCTTTCGTTCAGAAATTGTAGTATATTTATTCTATTGTTTTATTTTATCTTTTGCGAATGTTTTCAACCATTTTACACGTAATTTCTATGTTTTCGACTATTTTCAATTAAATAATGGTTTTTCAGGCGTTTTATTCAAAACATTACAAAAATGTATTATGTAAAAAATTGTGCAATTTAAAATTTTACGATTAAAATTACCTCTGTATTCTTTTTATAAACGGACATGTTGAAACTAGATTTTGGTTTTGTATTCTTCATCCTTTAATTTGTTTAAATTGTTTTGTAATTTGTATTTTGTTGTCGAGACTGAATTCGGGTCAGAGTAATGGCTTGACTCTTTGAGAGAGGGTTTATAAATACTTTTGTGTAGAAATTAGTTTTGCATTTTATCTTCATTTTGATTTTGCTCAAAAATCTAAGTGTAACGAAACATGAGTTCAGTACTCCTTAATCGTTCAGGTTTAATTTTTTTAAAAATTATTCCGCTTGACGAAGAAGTTTGAGTCACTAAAATATAAACTAAACTGGCTTTTCAAATTATAAGTTTTCCGGTTATTTCTAAAACTTTCATTCAATTTGTATATTACTTTTTAAAATTGTTTTAAAGAATTCGTCCAGGGTGGTATAAGCTTTTTATTCTAAATTATAAGTTTTAAGCTTTTGTTTAGACATATGAAAAATGTTATTTTGTAATATAAACATTTGTATAATTTGATTTATACAAATGTTTAGAAAAGTAATATATGAAAGACTGGCGCAGTTTCGTTCCATATTTGAACTCTGCAAAATACCAGAAATCAAAAACAAAATTACAGGAGAAGAAACACAATTTAGAAATGCTGCACTTGATAATTCATTCATAACAATGGCTGCATGGCCTCCTACATTACGACAAGTTTACACCTACAGCTTGTATTGTCCGCGCCGGAGCGGTGATTGACCGATTCAAATCACGCGCTAGCGCTGATTGGTTTGCATCTCCATTCAAACCCCTACCACCATGTAGAATTCTTATCGATTTTGCGGTGCAGAAATCTTGAGGGAAATTACGAAGGCTTCCGGATGCTTCAAGATCCGACGATTTGTCCTAGCTTAATGATCGTATTTCGCGCAGGGCTATGACAGGTCTTATGCAACGCACACTCGGACTGAAAGTGATACGAGTCAAATTGAATTGCGTTGTAATGGAAATCCTGATATTTCTAGGGGGTATACTTTGACCACATTTCTTCTTAAAATCAGTTTTTATTTTTTATTATTAAAAAAGGGGCATGGAGTTTCATATTTGTCTTTATACCTACTAATCAAAACAGAAAATTTAAATTCTATACCTCTATGGAAAACCTCAAATATTGGACAAAAAAGACCTTTTTATTAGACAAGGAATTTTCTACAAAATTATTAAGCTAAGGCGTGGATGAATAAATATTTTTTTTTTCTTTTATCAATCACGGAATACTTAATGCAATCAAAGAGTGATTAAAACATGTGACGCTTTAGACACCCAGACGGGAAAATGGATAGTGATTTGGATTACTGTGAAGAGCCCGGGTTCAAACCTGGAGAAGGCAGTTTGTCCGTCTCTTTACAGTAGGCAAGGTGGCGAATATACTAGGCGCCTCCATAATAAAGAGACTTCCGCTTCCGGCCTTACTAGTGGGTAAGGCCCATGAATGGATGAAGCCCACCTTTGGAGGGGGGGACACTTTAAAGCAGAATTCAATTCAAATTAATTTTAATTATTTTCATACTTAACCTTAAAATTCCGTTGTTTAGATTATATCAAGCAAAAGATTAAAAAAAATCTATGTTTCTATTCATTTTTGTGATTTTCCTGATTAGCATCTTCCGCCATACTGTATGTGGCCAAGCAAATCCTTCGAGTTAAAATATCTTGTGACGGACATAATAAGTATTAATAGGATAATTTACATTAAAATCAGCTTAGATATGCCCATAAATTAGAACAAAAAGAATTAAAAAGTTTCCTTGTGAAGTCTTTTAGTATGACCCTGAACATATTTTTTTTTTAATTTCTTAAAATAAAAAAATAAAAAAGGCCCTCTTTCTTCTGATTTTGTATTCACAAAACTTATTCCAGAAGGATATATCATCTAGTCAATTCAAAGGTGATGTTGGGAAAATTATAAACAGGCAAAGCTCATTTAATGCTGAATTCGCACTGAACTACAATGGTTGTTTTCATAATCGCTTTCGTCGAAGTACATTTGAACAAAAATTTCAGTTCATGATTGGAAACAGCTGAACTTAAAATTGTTATAATCTAAGCATGTACAGACTAGTTTTTGCCTGGAATAGCCACTGTTTTAAGTTTTTCAAACAAAAAGTCGCAGTGATATAGTTTTTTATAATTGAAGCATGTACTAAAATTTAATTAGTCACGACTGTTGTAGAAATGTGCGATCCGCTTCGTAACTAAGTCAAAGATGCAATATCTCCTGCTGTAAAGTGAAGTCTGAGAGAATGGCAATTCGACAGAATTAGGCGGTAGTTCCTTAGAGAGCTCTTATTGGAAACTAGCCAGAAAGTTCGATTCAGATTTTAGGGAAAAAATAAATATTTTTTCTCGCATGTTAAAAGTGAGTTTGATTTTTATCTACTTTTTCCTAATTTTTTAAGACTTGTTTAGTCCAGGATTTTATTGTTGTCCAGAGCTTTTCTGCAAATTTAGTAATAGCGGTCTGTCTTTGATATAACTGACACATGAAACATATACACTTTGGTATAAGAATGTTTGCCTCATTTGAACATATTTCAAGGATAATTAGTTTTGTAAGTAATTTATCACCATTTTCATAATTCGATGCAGAAGGTGTAGGCAAATAAGTACACATTTATAAGAGGGTTAACGGCAAATAAAAACACAGAATATTATAATCGATATCTTGTTCGGAGATTGGATTATTGTTTTCAGAAAGAAGTCAGTAAATTTCATATTCTTAATCAGAACTGCGTACTGACTGTGTGCTGTCAGAATTGTGTAGTAGACGACTTATATGAATCCATATAGTACATAAATCCCACGGTAGTGCATATCTTCTTTTGATTGACAGTACACAGTACTTTTGAAGCTGAAAACCTTTCATAGACTCTGTACATACCTTCCTAGCCCGCAAGAAAACGAGAACTCATAGCAATTTTTTGCAAAGTTCTCAGATGATAAGGTAAAGAGTGAGAAGCAAGACTAAGCTGATACCAGAAACTAAATAATATTCAGCATGACAAAAGAGAGACAAAAAAGAACTTAAAACCACTAAAAGCGTAAAGAACTCTGTTCTAACTAAGTGTCGTTTTTGTTCATTTACGATGTTAGTAAATATGCTTCTGGCAAGTACAATACTGCCAGAGGCATGCACGGAGCAAAATCATGTTAATATGCCAAGAAACGAGAAAAAATTAATACTGCTTGTTGATCTTGAATTTCTTATTTTCTTAGAATGGAAATGTATGCAATTACACAGAATGGCCGAAGCAGCAAAACAAACTAAGCTGATTACGCTCTTTAAAAATGTTTTCGTTATATCTTTAGGCTATTAATGCATTTTTCAAAGAAATTAAGTAACTTCATTCCGAGAGAATGATTTAATGAAGCATGCAGTTGAGAAGTGCACTTAGTAGTATTTCGAACAGTGACTTAGAGATGAAACTCTTGTAACATAATGCTTATTCATTATGTTATTGAGCTTTTGAGAATATGCAAAATAACATGTGCTTGGCAAGATACAACGATAAACTCGTATAATCCTTCAATTTTTATTCATATTAACGTATTTCAGTATCTGAAGGTTTATAGACGATATATCGACAACTCATAATTTACTTTTTTTTTGGAAACATATATTGAAATCTTTGGGACTTGGTAATATCAATGATTGAAAAGTCGCATCGTTTTAAATTTACCTAGTTTAGTTATCTTTAAATTATCAGATATGTTACCTGCGTTAGTAGATATATATTTTAAGCAAAGGTTTTACGATCTTTTTCGCATAGTAAACTTCAACTTACCTGAAACAACAAAACTGAATGAAACATCTCGTAAACAAATTAGTTGCAGTGCTTTCTACAGGTTAAGAATTACATTTCCTACAATTAAAGATTAGGTACTTATTTTATAATGCAAAAATTAAATATTACTATTATTCGTATAAACAGAGGGCTTAGAAATTTTTTTTGGACATGAATTTTAAATAACTACAATCACTGCAGGATTATACTTAAATTTTGTACTTTTAATAATGAATGGTGCAATTTTATCATTCAATACAGTAAAAATAGAGTCAATAGCGTAATTTATCATGTAAGGTTTAATAGTTATTTCTTTAAATTAAAAACGCCTATTTTCCTTGTATACTATTAAACATAAAACAAATTTGAAATGAAAATTTAGAAAATTATTTTATTCTAAATATATTTAAAGAAAATCTTTGCCGAAAATTTTATGCGCAAAAATCAGACATTTTAAATAAATCGTTTGATTGAGTAAGAATAATGAAGCCAAATTCATTTGATATACTTATTCGGTATTTTTTCCTCTTAAGAAAATCCATAATTAACCATGATACTGTAAACAGAGTAATCCTAATTTATAGGTTAGATTACATAATGCAGGAAATGTAAAATCAAGTTACATAATGCAACAGTCAATTTCAGATTTAATTCTATCTTTCCAAAAGTTTCTGTCTTGATTCCCATGCATACCACTGCTTTCTTTTATCACAATTTGATTACCTTATACCTGAGAAAATATTCTTAAGTTTGATCCCCAGAAATGATAAATGCCGTAACATTTTCGTTAAGGCAAGTAAAAGGAATAGAAATATTTCGTCTTACTGCTTTTCCATGAGGAAATAGCGATAATAAAGCTTTCTTGAAATGAACGTATGATCGACTGCTACATTTACTTTTCTAGAACAAGACTGATCCCAATTACCCAACAAAGACCTACACATATACTAGTTCGCATTCTAACCGAAATATCACGTTACAGAACAAAAATAAGAATGAACAGACTCATCTGTGCTTACGCCGCTCATCAGTATTTACATCCGAGACGAGAAGTTATTTTATTGATACGTTTCCTTTAGTTTATGATGTATCTTCAGTAACTGCAATATATTTTCACCATGAGGAAATTGAGCTTTCAAACCTTTTTTCTCTTTTTTTTTTTTATTTATCTATCACAAATGGCACTTTCCCAAAATCCGTTAATAGCTCTCTCAAATAAAGGGGCTATCCATATTTTGCTTCCAATCTCCATTACCGGTAGTTTGATATATCTATACATTTTACAGTAACTCTCAAAGATATATTCCGTCGAGAACGTCATCATCGCTCAATAATACCGTTGGTGAGAAAAAGAAAATAGAAATCCCGGAAAACCGCTCCAATGGAATTTCATTGCTGAAGTGAAAAGTCTTTACTGAGTAAGAGAAGATTACTTT
Source organism: Stegodyphus mimosarum (assembly GCA_000611955.2). Lineage (NCBI taxonomy): Eukaryota > Metazoa > Arthropoda > Arachnida > Araneae > Eresidae > Stegodyphus > Stegodyphus mimosarum. Next base: position 922,905 of record KK120493.1, on the reverse strand, counting down.
AAAACAAATGCCGTCCTTGAAGACCCGTAAATAATAAAAGACAAATATAAATTCCTAAGCGCGCGCATACACACACACACATACATATATACATATATATATATGTAGAAACATAGGGATGTAAAAAACCAGTGCCACTCCGTAATTTTCTTTTTCTGTTATAAATCAAAGGATGATTTATTACTTAAAGAAGCAAAAAAGAAGTATTGTAAGTTTTTATACTTATTCTTGCCACAAAGAAGAATAAGAAATGGATTCCATAAATCGTGGCAGTAATCCAAAATACATATTTCTTTTCTGCCCAATCTGATGTGGTATTTTTCTTATTAGTGTAATGTTGTATTAAGAATTAAAGTTTATTAACGTTTTGCTTTGAAATCAGAATTATCCAGACGTAAAATTAATTTCATTGATATTAATATTATTATGTGAATACAGAAAGGCAGGAAAATAGTACTTTATTTGCAAAGCAAAAAATTTGCTTACCGATGAAACTTAACAAAATCATCAATTTTATCATAACTGTGTAGTGTTCCTCGCCCTTTGCGTATGATGAAATGTCGAGGAACGTAGTGAACTACGTAGCAAATTATCGCTGAGTTCAGAACAACTAAGACATAGGCTCGAGAAGGGTTGAATTACCCTTTCATTCACTCAAAGAACAACAACAGTCGCACCTTCTCGGGCTTACAGGAAAGTCTCTGCGTGGGCTTTAACTCGCAATAAGAAATAAGAACTAAACTAAAACTTAGCCGAAGCTAGCCGAAGCTAGACATAATTATCTAACCATAAATTAAACTAGGCAGGGAATATCAATGGGCACGTATAATACGGCTTAGTGTTACAGCTTCAAGAGTGACTTAGCTAGAAGGCAAACACAAGTCACTAAGAGCTCCTAGCACTTCTTATATGAACCTTTCTTAAATGGTTCTTCTAACTCATTTGCATTCAACGCGAATCTAAAAACTTATTCCGGTAGGGAGTTGTAAGTGGAAAGAAAAATTGAAAGGAAAGAGTTTCAAAATTAAAATAACTGTTATAAAATTAACTGCTAATAACTTCAAAATTTTAGTTCGTATAAAAATGAAATTCGATCTTAAACCGATATTTAAAAAAATTAGTAGTAATTTATTAGCAGTAAATTTATTAGTAGCTTAAAGTAATTTATCAGTTTATATTCAAGAATCGATTGTGACGAAACGCGATAATCCCCAGATTATTGCGCATCCGCAAAGGAAAAATTATTCCCCTTTGAAAAGTCTGTTCTCTTTTGGCAAAAAAAAGTTAATTTGATTTTAATTTTTAATTTTTACATTTTGTTTCCATTAAAAATATCTTTTACATTTATATTTTTCTGTGTAATTTTTAAAATGTCATACATACGTTTAGGTAAACGTTAGCATTCTTAATGGTTACTCACTTCAGCCTACTTCTAAATTAGTTGAATTGCATATTAAGTTACAATAGTATTCACGTACTGTTCCCAGGAGGTGGAGGCCCGGCTACGCAGTGGCTAGCGCGTCGCGCAGAAGCACCGCAGGTCCGAAGCTCAACCCTCGGGCTGGACTAGGTTGACTCAGCCTTTCATCTGTTGAGAGGTTCGATAAAATGAGTACCACGTTCGCTTTGAGACTAAATACCAGGGGTCCTGCGACAAGCAGGACACTTGGGCAGGCAAAGATGCACAAGCACCCCGGAGCCTACGGTCTAAAAGTAGATGTCAGGGCACTGCCGGCCATGACTCTCTAAGGGCTGTTTGTGCCGCCGAGTTTAGTTTAAGTTTAGTTTTAATTCAAAGGAGGTAATGATTAATTTCTGATATTATATATATAAGAAAACAAGCTTTTAAATTTAATTTGGCAATAGACTTTTTTTTAATTCTTCTTTGGCTACTTCCCCATTTTGCCCTAAAATTACTTAACGGCTTATAATATGTAAATCTAAAATGTGTCATTTTTAAATTTATTCACTCTTTTCTGAATGCATACTTACTTTCTCAATTTTACTTGGTATGTTCTCATGCGCCTCTCGTTTCTCGGTGTCATACCCGTTTCCTAAAGATGTGTTAAGCTGTGCAAATTTATGTCTTGCATATCCCACCCATAATGATGTGTGAAAAAGCATATGTATCGCAAGAATGAGTTGTCCAGCAATAAATTATGTATTGTCTTATGTCACGTCTGTCTATGAATGTTAAATACTCGGAAACTAAATATGCATTCTGGTAGGCATAAACTCCTGCCACAAAACTGGTTCTACACATTTTCGAAAAAAGGGTCTTATGGGGATTATAAGTTTTTTTGTTTTAATATCTCTTGGATGCGTTTTATATTATTTCTTTTTTAACTTCTAGCATAGCAGTAGGTCTTTACTCTACAGAAAGGGGGCTATTTTGCCTCTCCATGCTGTGGTTTACGATTTGTGCTACACCTGGCCCTTCATCAAATAAAGTAACATAATCTCTTACCAATCTTCATTTTATCTTCTGCCATCATTTCCTTAAAATTAATTTTCGACCCTGCCGCTTTAAAAAAAAATGCACTCTCAAAATTACAGGTGCTTGAATATTTTTTTACAACAAAGGAAACCATGTTTAATTCTCATTTTTCCCTTGTAGATTGACTGTGACCTTTTCTATACATTGACAATATTTGTCTTGAGGGACAAAACCCTCTTTCCTTCAATACCAAAACTCAGTACCGTTTAAAACACTTGCTAAAAATTTTTCTGCCAAGCGACTACTTTGCACCCCTATACCCAATAGTGCATCCGTCGGCACGTTATTTAACAGAATAAATTTCAGTGACTGACAGCGTTAAATTTTTTATTGTCAACGTATTCAGATACATTCGAAAGTGATTTTCCTCCATTTGAGTTAACCTCTGTATGTCAGTACCCCTTATCAGTTTAAGTTCTTGTCATCTCTCCCTGTTTTCTCTTCTAATTTATCTTTGAGATCGCCGTTCGAAGGCGAAAATTTCTTTCTGATATCCAACGGTTTACTGTCGTCAAATCGTAGGCTTCCTTAATATGGTCTATGAAAACACTCGTTCCATGCCTGGCCATATCTTGACATACGCGTATTTGCTGGTACTCTCTTATTTTGAAACTTTACCACGAGCTCAGGCAACTTTTCAAGCCTGCTCAGGTTTTTCATCTCCACAAATTCCTGCATTTGCGGTAATAATCTAGGAAATATTATTTAGATGATTTCTGAATCCTTTTTTCCATACAGTAAATTTGACAGCTGTACATTTCCCAATATAAATTCAGCCAGTTCTTCGACCTTAATCTGGTATCTATTAAGCAAATCAGCTTCGAGTTGCGCCCTCTTTAACCACGGGGAAAGGTTTCACTAGAGCTGCTTTAAATACTTCGAATGTCAAATTCTCACTGCCTGGTTCGCCCAACAAAAATTTACCAATGCCTTCGTAACAGCTCAGTAACTGTCCTTCCCACCTGGCGGTTTTTATGGTGACCTTTTGTACTTTCCGAACTGGGTAAAGTAAAAAATGGTTTATTACGAAACTTCTACAATGAAAGGTAACTGCGGGTGTCATCGATGCTCGCATCGCATCCACGATGGACCTAAAACTTCCCATGAGATTTACTGGATCCTGTAGTGCTGCAGGAGTGCAGACTAAAAGCTGCTCTATGTTGAGACACAGTCTGAGATTTTGTTCGCATACCAATATAGAGTTTGATGTTCCTTCGTAACATAAACTAATTCCAAACTTCTAGCAGATTGGGGCGAAATATCGCTGAATTTGAAGTTAACAACTAAGTTTTGGGAACGTTTTAAAACAATTCTTTATATTAGTAAATCAGAACCTGAATATAAATTCACGACTCATGCTTATAAATCAACCACCACCTTCGGCGATAAATTTAAGTAATAGTCAAATTCACTATTAAAAGCTACATCTAGTACCAAACACTTACACAATTGATTTAACCCGAAGTTGGCTCAAAATTTCTCACTGGTGTATCAGTTTAAATGTCGAAAATATAAAGCAAAGTTGAAGACTGTAGTCTTCTTTGAACTAACGAAACCTAGTAACATGACCTCGAGAGGCAGAAATACTCTCTAATGTACAATCCGAAAACCTTAGCCCAAATACTCAGAAACGGAATTTCTATTCCAGGAGAGAAATGGAAGGGCGAAATGAGAGTAAAGATGTAAATCATAAAACAGCTTGTGGGCTACCACCCTTTTATTTAACAGTTAAATGTGAGGACCCTCTTACATCGATAAGCGAATAATCGCTTGAGTGTGTGAACAGAGACGTAAGACTGAAGAAGGGTTAATTACCATTTATTTCTGAAAATAAGATTTAACACAGTCGGCTCCTATCTCACAGCTTACAGCAAAGCGTCCACTTGGGCTTGAAAACAAAGGACTAAGAACTAAAGCTTAACTAATGCTTAGCTAAAAAGATATCGTCGAAACTGTCAGGATTCTAAGTAGTTGTCCTCTAAATCTCAATGGAGCAGAGGAAGCTATCAAGGGCCTGAAGTACGGCCGAGCGTAGTAATAGCTTAGAGAGAGACGTAGCCCAAAAGGCAAACGCTCGCTAGTCAGAAACTATGGCTCTCTAACGAAGTCAGTGAAATATCGACTTAAATACTACTCTTACTCATTTGCATTAAACGCGATTCTCAAAATACATTCTGGTAGGAAATTGTAAGCTTAAAGTAGGAGAGACAAGACAGTGTGACAAACTTAAAGTAACTGTTATAAACTTAGGATAAACTTTACAAGCTGATTATATAGTATTTAAATTACTTTACAACCGAAATGTTTAATATGAAGCAAAATTAACATGTGTTATAATTATGTTCATTATCTTGATATAATTATTAAAATTATGCACTTCACACTTATAGATCACCGCCCTGTCGTCATGATTCTACAAGAGCTAGTTGTCATAGCCTTGGTTCTTGGTTCCAATCTTGGAATAAGCATGGATGTTTATAAACGTATAGTGTGTTTATGGCAAAGAAGGTGCAGATGTAGTACTTCTAAAACAGGCGTTTTTTTTGTCCCCCATTTTGATGTGTAATCAATTTTAAAAATTTCCTTTTTCTAGAAGAATGATAATTGTGTTTCATGGATCATGCTTGCAAGGATCTAAAATGTACCTTCTAATTTATTAAACGCATATGCAAGTAATAAATTGGAGATGGTTTATTGCATTGAGAAAAGGTGAATCTTGCAGTTGAATATGGCTGTAGACCAAGAATCATGCATCGTTATGATTGAATTATGCACCCACAATTTTAGAACTTAAGCACATCATAAGACAATGAATAACACAGAGAAGCTAGCCATGTGCTTTAGTTCGAAGCAAACGCGAGAAAAGTGTCAATACATTCAGGAAAAGCTTTGAAAAGCGTCAAGAAGGACGTCATGATGTTTCAATCGAAATACTATTTAATCTCATTGGCTGAAAATGTATCTCCATTGTATCATTATGTAACAGCATGTGATAGGGATAAAATTAAAATGCACAAATTAAAATGTGTTGAGTTATGTGCTAAGATGTATTAAGGTTGCAAACGTGTGGGTTACATAATGCGATCATATTAATATGTGAATTACAATATGCGTCTCAAGAATTGCTTTATCTAGAAATAAATTATGTTGTGTCTACGTCTGTTTACCTACAGTTTCTAGTTACGTAATTAACCGTCGCTAATTTATTACAGCTAGTCGATGAGGATATTTCACCTGTCTCGTGAAACTTCAGCGGAAAATTAATCAATGGAAAATAGCCCTGCCTTAAAGATCAGTTTGTCTACAAAATTAAACAAGTGTGTTTAAAAGTCCTAACATCCTGTGCAATGAAATGTGGCATTACGACTAATAATTAATGCATGTTCGAATTTTTGTCGAATAATTTAATGCTTAACAGATTCAGCATAACTACGCGTGCCAGGTCGCCAAAGTACTAAAAATATATAATTTAATTAATTCTTAAAAATCATTCAATATATTTCATTTTAGTCGTTCATTTATATGTTAGATATAATTTCTTAAATGCAGATATTAACTTAAGGAGAGATATTTATATGATGTTTATATGCATGATATAATTGATTATTTTTATCTTTTTAAATCTTCGAATAAGTTTAACAAAGAAACCTAGCTCGTATATTGAAGAAATATTTTAGAGTTCATCACAAATTTCTGAAACATTTTTCTAATAATTTCATTTAATAACATGGCTCACTTGGGGCTGAACGATAAAACTGGTAGTTCCTAACTGGGTCCGATTCCTGGTGAACGGGCTGGATTCAGGGGCGCTTTCGTGATTCCCCATGTCCAACGTGCTTCCGAGCCAGTTTCTTTTAGAAAGTCTTCCCCAAGGCTTCCCTCCGCTTAGTCAGATAGCTAGCATAGATCTCCTAGCAAGCACAAACCATACCATAGCAAACCATAGCATATTCCAAATCAAACCATAGCATTTAATTAAAATACTAATTGCGTATATTCGCAATTAGCATGAATTTGAATAAAATTTGCATTGTATATTATAACAATACAAATTTTATGCAAGGAAAGTAAAGTTCGATGTCTGTAACAACTTAAATTTTCCGTATGAACTTTAAAAAATTATTTCACTCTTTGAAATCACATTGGAATAATTTTAAACCCAATAAGTAATGAAACATCATTATTTTCTTATTTTTGGACATATGATATGAGCTTTTAACGAACCGCGAACAGCTATAAAGCATTCCTTTGGGAAAATAGAAGCAAGTATCAATCGTTTTAAATGTAATTTATGTTCAATAAAAATGTAACGATACATGATAAAATCTGAAAGAAATGAGATAAGAAAGTAATTTATCGTTATTTTATGTATTTACCCTTAAACACTAGATTTAGGATATAATTTATAGCCGGAAGCTATTGCAGTAATTCACGGCAGTAAGTATTACATTTTTATAATTCTTGTTTAAAAAGGCATTACAAAAGCTGAAATCGAAGAGCATAGTGCATGAAGCGCGAACTCTTTGCTTATTTACAATTTTTACTTAAATTCTTTTTATGCAAATTATTTAGATCGATGAGCTGAATTATTTTATACTCAACTGCGAATAGTGTATTTAATACTTTAAAATTATTTTTGGAGAGTGCTTTTAATATCAAACACGTCTTTATCTCTTATTCAAAACCAAAATGTAGTTACGCTTTAACCTTAGGGTTTCAGGATTCACAATCTTAAAATGCTGCTGTAATTTAAAATATCTGATGTTGACACACAAGATTTCTTTTTACAGCCTGTTAAATTATGCACACTTTTGCTGCATTTGGTTTAAAAATATTTCCTCGAGTTTCATTAGAGACATATTTTTCATTCAATCAATTTAGTTATCACTGTGCGGGAGGACAAAGCACAGAAAGAGCATCTTCATTAAAACCTGCAAAATACAAAAAAACTATAAAACACCAAGTACAGTGAAAATAAGTAAAAATATTATTTACACTTAAAATTAGTGTAAATAATTCGTAGACTCAAGGGAGCTTCTCCCTAAAAAACAAGCAATTTGGCCTGCAGGCAGGAAGACAAAATTGAAAGTTTACTTTCGGTGCCACTCGGCAAAAATTGGTGCACAAACTGACTTAATCCACCATTCTACTAAGAGTTTCAAATGTAAACAAATGGCAGTCTCGTTAGGCTTAGCACCTTTTAAACTTTAAATAAATTCTAAAATTATTTCACGCAAAAAGCATAAAATGCCTAACCGAAACATAACAAAACATAACAAACAACATTATTCAATCACTTTCAAAGAAAAACAAACAAAAAAAACAAAAGAAAAGCACAATTAATTAACCTATAAGAATAAAAAAACTGAGCTCTTCAAGTCAGGTAGCAGGGTGGGTATATGCATGTATATATGATAATAAAAACATACTTAGAAGTATTTTTTTTTGCAGGAATTTTGATGGCGTAGAAGTGATGATCCATAATGAATAGGAAATAGAAGGCGAACGCAGATAAATCTTCATGTTTTATTTCAGCTTGTTGTGGCCACAATCAAGTTGGCACATTAAAATGTGCCTCTTCTAAAAAGCTTACATTTTGAAAAAAAATTTCAGTAAGATAGCAGTAGACAGACAGCAGTCAAGCTAGGCCAAAACGTTGAAAGCAAGTGCGTTATGTTCAGGGTAAAATCTTAATTCCGACTGAGTTAATTTTGCTTTACAATGAATTTTGATTGGATAGTTAATATTGCTATAAAATTACTATTTTTTATTTACTGAGTTTTAGTTCCATTTACATCACCAGGATTCTGTAAGAGTCATATGACATGGATTAATCTAGAAATGACGCAGAGCAGAGATAGGTTACTATTTTTAGAATTGAGAAGGGAAGTTTACATTGCTAATTTAATGTTTTACATAGTCTTTATTATATATGTATATGTAAGAAAAATAAAGACTCTGTATTTAGGATATATATATATATATATATATATATACGAGGGTAAGTTGAAAAATAAGTTTCCCCTGTCGACTGTGGTCAGAGTTGTGTATGAAAGTCAGAAAATAGAATGAGACATTAAAGATATGACATACCTTCATTTTATTATTCTCGTACGAGTACATTGAGACATTTGTCATATCGCTTGATACGCTTCAAAAAGTCCTCCAAGAAAAATTCAGGGCTTTGCATATGGAAGAAGCGTTGAACGGCTATGGGCGAAAGGCGACACAGCAGGAAAACGCGCAAGTCACCGTTACACCATTGGGTAGAGGTCGTTGCAAATCAAGCAGATGGCGCTGTTGCAGTGCCTGCGCAAAGCAGAGACCAGCCTCTCATTTGAGCCCGGTAGGTATGGAAAGAAGGTGCGTTTTGAATTCGTAGTCAAAGGAGGAAGTGAGAGCGGTTATCCGCTATGAATGGGCACGTGGAGTATCAGGAACAGAAATTCATAACCGTCTCGTGGAAGTCTATGGGCCAGGTGTGATGTCGAAGCAAATGGTGCGGAGATGGTGTCGCACATTCAGTGATGGACGTCAGCAAGTGGAGGACATACCGAGAGCTGGACGGACGCGCACGGCCACTACAGATGCAAATGTCAGGAAGGTGGATGACATGATTAGAGCGAACGGCGTATCACCATCGATGAAGTAGCGGAAGAACTTGGAATCTCACATTAGCGAGCTCAAATCATCATCCACGACATTCTTCGATACAGAAAAGTGTCAGCACGATGGGTGCCCCGACAATTGACCTCGACACACAAGGAACAACGCATGGGGGTCAGCCTGGAACATCTCGTGCGTTTCCATGAAGATGGTAACGACTTTCTGTTTCGGATTGTGACGGGGGATGAAACGTGGGTCCACCATTTCACGCCAGAATCGAAGGCCGCATCTATGGAGTGGAAACATCCGTCATCACCTTTCCGAAAGAATTCTTTCATACACAACTGTGACCACAGTCGACAGGGGAAACTTATTTTTCAACTTACCCTCGTATATAATATTTGCAGTCGAGAGTCCGTATGTTTTCGTAGCGAATGAAAGGCTGCAGAATGACGACAGACGAATTTCACTTTAAGAACTGCACATCTTTATTCGATTAAAATGACAACGCATTTTTCTTTACACGAAAATCACATATTCGATAATAAATTAAGTAGTAATACTAATAAATTTAGAACTTCGGCGTGATAGATATTTTTTTAACAAAGGAAAGACGAAGAGGCCCAGTAAAGCGTTTGTATACCAGGGGATAGCAGAAAGCGATCTGACGAAAAATGGCGCGTAGAGCTATTTATAGCAGGGGTTACATAACAGGCGAGAGAGTTCTGGAAAGTACTAGACTAGGGAGAAGCTCTTGAAATTGTAGAAAGTTAATTAGAGGTTGCTGTTCGCGGAGAGCAAAGCCATCCTATTTTTTTATATTTTACATCTTCCCCTCCCCCCAAAACAAGAGGCCGGGAGAGCGAAGCATTAGTATGTTTGTAAAATAAGAAAAATATGAGAAACGACACGGAACATGCAGGACATACCGTACAGGCTTTAGCTATGTCCTATCATACTTGTGCTTTTTCTCATATATTTAGGAAAATCCTTAATTATAGAATTTGACAATACAACTTATGATTTATACCTAAAGATATAATATAGAAATAAACATCTAATTTAAACAATAACTAAACAATAATATTAACTAATAAAATAGAATTATGAAAGTCCTCAACTTCTTCAAAATGTCCAATGTCTTTTTGAATGTTGAATGAAACATTAATTTCATCAGGTAAATGTTCAAAGTTCATTTAAAGTCTTTCAAAGTAAATGTTCACATGTTTTGCATAAAGAGATAGTAAAAAGTCTGTTCAGTAAAAATATAATTTTCAAGTTATTTTCACATTCAGTAAAATATAATTTCCATATTTAGTTAAACTCAGATTAATGAAATGACCATTTATATTCAGAGAAAATATATAATTTTGGAATTAATGAAATAAATTCTTCTTATTGGAGGTACACATACTTAATACAACAAAAATTGAATGTAAAAATATATTAATATCATGCAATACTAAATTATACACTACACGTTGACGAATAATTTGGCATGTCCTCTCCAACAAATCAGCGTGACTAATTGCTGATGGTTGGGGAGTGCTTAAGTACAAAATACCAAAAAACCTCCATTGCCTAATAAAAGGTAACTGGTTTTTGGCATTGTACATTATATCAAAGTGTTGTAAAAAAATTCTTTTTAAAGGAATCAAAATGTAAAAATACAAACCCTTAAAAAATTAAAATTAAACTGAAGACAAGTAACTTGTGTGTTCACGTTAAAGTCTTTTTTAGAATTTTGGAAACTAGAAATAAATATCACCCTGCAACAAGAAGAAAGAAAAGAAAATTTGTTACAAAATTAGGTATGAAAGAAAAATAAAGAAATTTCTGTTTTTCTAAAAATCCGGTATTAAAGCCAGAGTTTCAAAAACACGCGGGTAGAGTTTTTCCTCTTCTCATCTTCTGGGCCGTGGGGCACGTATAAAATAAATTTTGAAAGGAAAAACTCTGGGAAGAAGGAAAGGGAGGATAGGAAAGGAGTCAGACTGGAAAAGGTTAAGATCGGTAAAAATAATTGGTCATAATTAGGGTTTGTGGTCTAAATCAGGTATTAAATGTCATAATCGGAAAAAAACTTTAAATGAAGAATTTTAAAAGAATAAATTAATTTTGAACAGAAACTGGAATTCTACTATTTCTAACAGTTAATTTAAATTCACTTGCTGGATTAAAGGGTCTTAATCTGGTTGAATGAACGATTTCTGATTTCTTTTTAGTTAGAGGATTAGGTTTATCAATTTCATAAGTAACTTCAGAATATTTCTTTAAAATTTTGTAAGGTCCTGAAAAAGGAGGAGAGAGTTTAAGTGTATTAGGATATTGGAATTCTTCATACATTTCTAAATGACCTATTTTAAAATTACTGGGTTTATAATGAACTTCATATCTTTCTTTATTTCCATTATGATAATCATCAGATCTTTTTTGAGCAATTTTCCTAGCTTCTTCAACTGGCGGATATAATTCTTGATTTTGAAGTAAGTAATCATAAGGTAATTTTCCATGTATTAAGTATGATGGCGGGAATTTGGTTACAGAATTAGGGGTATTAGTATATTCTTGAGTTACTTGGGGTAATAATTTTGTCCACGCAACATTATCTTGATAAGAATTTAGTTTGCATTTTAATGTAGTTAAATTGTTTGATTAACACATTCAACTTTACCCTTAGTTTGGGGTCTATTAGTAGTAGTTAATAATTGTTTTACATTATGATTCCTTAAAAAGTGCTTAAATTTTGAAGATGTGAAAGCAGCATTTCCATCAATTAAAATTTTCTTTGGTACCTGAATTTGAAAAATTTGCCCTAAACAATTTATATAAGTATCAGTCGTTACACCTTTAGAAGCAAAAGTCCAAATATACCTAATTGCATGATCAATAATAATGTGAATATACATTTTAATAGAATTATAATAATTTAAATCACCCGCAGTATCAATAGACAATATTTCAAAAGGTTCATTTACAGATGGCAAATTCTGCATTAAACCGAATTTCTTTTACTTAGATTTCTTATTGAATTGACATACCCCACAATGCTTGTAATAATTTCTTACATCCTGAACAATTCCTCGCCAATAGTATTGGGAAGATAATAAATTTAACATTGAGGACACGCGAATATGAGCAAATTGCAGATGAGATTTTTCAGTTGTAGATGAGTCCTTGTTTTTTAATAATTAACACATCATTCACTTTCTTATACTTAGGATTGAAAACATTATCTAGATTTTGATATTCTTTAATTTCTTCTAATGATAATAAATTAACTTGTAAACTTAAATGTTGACAAATAGGATTTCTAGAGAGCATGTCCGCCTCAACATTAGTGGAACCTTTCTTAAACTTAATATCAAAATCATACATAAATAATTTTAAAGACCATCTAAATAAACGACCAATAGGGTGTTTAATATTTTTAAGCCAAACTAAAGCAGCATGACCAGTATGTACAGTAAAATGATTAACATGTAAATAAAAATAAAATTTATCTATTGCATCAATAACAGCTAAACATTCCAGCTCAGTAATTGCATAATTTTATTCATAAGATCTTAATTTTCTAGAATGAAAAGCAATTGGATGTAAACTGCCATCTGGGTGTTCTTGTTTTAAAACAGCACCAACAGCTTCTTTAGAGGCATCAACAAATACATGACATGAGTATTTTGGATTAATCAAATTCAAAATGAGTCTAGAAATTAACGCATCTTTCAATTTTTGAAAAGCTGTTTGACGTTCATCAAACTACTTATAGGGGGTATCCTTTTTAAGTAAATTCGTTAAAGGAGTTCTAATTTTTGCATAATTTTGAATAAACTTATGGTATAGGTTTATACTTATTAAAAATCTTTGCAATTATTTAATATTTTTAGGCGGTTGCAATTTCTTAATAACTTATTCTGTATTTGCATTACTAGGCTGGTATTTGCCTGCTTGATTATCGTATCCTAGAAAATTTATTTTTTTCTTAGCAAAATTAAATTTAGATTGTTTTAATTTTATATGTTTTTCTTACATATATCAAATATTATTTTAAGATGGGTTAAATGCTCATCAAAATTTCGAGAAAATACTATAATATCATCAAAATAATTTAAAGCAAATTGAATCTGATATTTGTTAGCTCTTTGAAAGACAGCTGGAGAATTTTTCCAACCAAAAGGTAAAGGTACTAAATTCATAAAATCCAAAATTCGTGGCAAATGCTAATTTCTCCGTATCATTTTCATTTAGTTATATATGCCAACAGCCAAATGCTGAATCCAGTGTAGAGAAAACTTTGGCATTCGTTAACTGATCTAAAACAGCATCTATTCTAAGGATTGGTTCAGAATCTGATTAAGTTTTCGAAAATCAATACATAATCTAGACTTTGATTGTTCATTTCTTTTATGGGCTAAAGTTACAGGAGCATCATAAAGACTATAAGAAGGTTTAATTATACCAGTTTTTAACAACTCATCTATTTATTTCTCAATTTCGTTATTATATTTAGGAGAGGCTCGATATGGTCTACAGGCTATTTTTAATTTAGAAGTTAAAACATCTCTAGGGGGTTCAATATTAATACAACCAACATCATATTTGTTTTTAGCGAATATATGGTTATAGTTCATAATTTTTGCAATTGATCATTATCAGATTCACTATTTTCAGCATAATTATAAAAATTGTTATTATTCACTCTATTTTTACACACAAAATTATTCTGAAAACGTTTATTCAACATAATACCTTTACTAATCCTGCGTTTAAATTGATATACTTCATAATTATTAAAGTTTAATTGTAATTTAAATAAAGACACACAAGATAATAATAGTAAATAAGTTAAATCAGAACTTACAACATAAAGTACTAATATATCACTAATTTTACCAATTTTACACATCAATTTAATTATTTTAGTAACAAAAAGCATAATCTAGTATTAGGGTCATTTTTAATAAGTTCAACTTTTGCATCAATATAATTTAAAACCTTTTCTGAAATTACATTTACCCCCCTTCCGGGTGCCACTGTCGATGATACCTGGAACTTCTTTTTGATTAATTTTAACACTGAATTTAAAATATAATCATTCCCCTTTTTGTTCAGGTTGTTGAGAATTTTGATTGTAATGACTTATTGTAGGGGATGATCTATAAGATATTTATTTGTTCGGGATGGAAATTTCTCCAGACTTTTGAAATGACCTTGCAGAATATCTAGGTGGATTTTGCCTGAAATTTTGCCTCGGAGTAACAAATCTGTATCACCACTTGCGATTTGTACTTCCTCCACTGCCACTGAAATTAGCAAAAGTTTTCGAGCTATTTCTATCCATTCTTTTGGTGTCTTTATTATCTGTATAGTAAATAGCATGTGCTAGGCTTCTGGAAGACCCTGATTGAGGGCTTCTACTATGATGGAATAACTTAATTTTAAATTGGATTCATATCGTAATTTGGTTCTGAAATGGATATCAACATTTTAAAATTTATTTCACAGATACAAAGTCATTAAATGTCACTGCTTCTGCTGTGGAAAAGTATGTACTGAAGTTTTCTTTTACTATTTGTTTTCCAGTCCTTGTCTAAACATTCGCGAAAGAAGTATGAAAGTGCCTTACCACGCAGGCACTACGAGAATATTAACGGTTTGTCCTTATCTCCAATGCTTTTAGTGTCACATTTTCTTTCGAATAGTAAAATAACATTATCCACAGGTACATATTCTTAGAGCCATCAAAAATGGGAAAGTGGAACTTATCGATATCGATGGTTTGCTTTCTCCGTATTTGTTGAGATGGCTTTTGATGTTGTAAGCATAACCCACACCAAAGTTTTTGAAGCGTCAGAGCACAAAGCACAGCAGAAAAAGCGAATCTGTCTGCAGATGATTGACACACTATTTAGTGCCATGTCCTTGACCTAACTGCGACGGAGTTAATCGTTGAAATACAGAGGAGTTTTTTCCCAAGCAGTAAATCATCCTACCGACTAATTAATTATACTGTATATTTGCAGTCGAGAGTCCGTATGTTTTCGTAGCGAATGGAAGGCTGCAGACTGACGACAGACGAATTTCACTTTAAGAACTGCACATCTTTCTTCGATTAAAATGACAAATTATTTTTCTTTACACGGAGATCACATATTCGATAATAATTTAAATAGTAATACTAATAAATTTAGAACTTCGGCGTCATAGATATTTTTTTAACAAAGGAAAGACGAAGAGGCATAGCAAACCGACCAGGGAATAGCAGAAAGCGAGCGGTTACATAACAGGCGAGAGAGTTCTGGAAAGTACTGGACTTAAAACCGCGGAAAGTTAATTAAAGATTGCTGTTCGCGTAGAGCAAAGCCATCGTATTATATATATATATATATATGAGGATACAGATATAGTTTCTCAACTGGCATCAAATGAATGGGGCAATTTATCAAACCCGAAAATCGTAATGAATGAGAATGAAAAAGAAATCTTCTAACTTAACAGCCATGCGGTAAGTAACAGTAACCTTCTTTAAGGCAAAAAAAAAGTAAATAAAAAATTAAAAAATAATAAATGCAAAAAGAAATATTGATAAACGTTAGTGGTCTGCAGAATGATAAAGTTATAATACAGGGTTACAAGAGTTTTGAAATAGCCCCTGCTATCAAAGGAGTGCTATTTTAGTAACATGCATACTTGGAATTTATTGCTAACATAGACTCCCAGCTATCAGAACATAAAAATAGTGAAATGTATGCATGTAAGAACCTACAGTTAAAATTAGTTTTACATTACCAGAAAGTATTGGCAAACATGTAGTTCTAACATTTTGTAACGCTTTAAATTTGTCTCACGCTGCGATGCAAGGGGAAATACAACATTTTAATTACGATTCTACTAAAATTAGCTATTTAAATACAAAATTCATAACAACATAAAATTCTGAATAATTCATATATTCAATAACCAATAAAAATCAATGTAGGGTTATCGAGTTAATATTTCGTCTTAGAAACAATTACAACCATATAATCGCAAACAGCTAAGATCAATATGAAGAAAATTATCTTCGTAATTTATTTGTTCCATATGTTACATATATGCGGAGTGAATAAATGGTAGTGTTTCATTCCAGTCGTTCTATACAGCAAAACTATCAAATTTCATCCAGACGTTTGTATTGTAAAACGATCAGAGAAATGTTTTTCCTAGTTTCTTATAGAAACCATAAAGGATTTTTGGTTATCATA
>KK120493.1:889377-906512 GCA_000611955.2 Stegodyphus mimosarum | reverse complement strand
CTTTCTATCAAAATATTCCAAACGTTCTCATTTTCCTTTTGCAAATATTTTATTGGTGTTTCTTATTCCAATACTTCGTATTCATTACAACAGCAAATGGAATGAAATACGACAAAAAACAACAAGTTTGATAGAGTATAATAACATAATAATGTAATTTAATATCCTTAGAAACAATTACAGAATTTATCTTCTAGAGACAGTCACGAGACTTCAACAATAAAAGAGACCCAACTGTATTTGATATCTAAGATACATCTCCATTAAATTGAAAAGGCTTTTCTTCTACGTAAAAAACTGAGAATATTTTATTCCATTACTCAGAATTCAAATAGAATTCAGAAGCTAAAGTTTTAAAATACGAATCAAGCATCCAAAACTTTCATTTATTATAAAGCGTTGAAAGATTATGCATATTAAATCATCAGTACAAAAATTACAAAATAAACAGATTAAGATCATATGAACTGAACTTTTAATCAGTAGCTTTAATTTTGTTACATAACTGTAGTTTTATACCCCTTTGTAAAACTTCGTTGAATTTTTTATCTTATCTGAAGCCCATATTTGCTTTATGATTATGTGAGAGAACTGAAACGGTTGTACCTTTCAATCTATAAATCCTTGTCTTTTTTAAATGTAATCTGCAGTGTGTAAAAATACTGATACATGTATCTTGCGAAATAACTTTTAAAATTTTATTTCACTAAGCTGTTGCTTTTTTAATTAGTTATTTTTGGATATAGAACATACTGGTTTCCATTTTCGCTATGTGAATTTAATTACTAGCTTCAGAAAACGTATCCAAAGGTAATGTTCTCTACAAATTATTCTGTAATACCTTCTTGAGATATTTTTATTGGGTTCCAGTTTATTATGTACTGTGTAAAATATTAGCTTACATGCAACAATAAATCATGTTCTTTTTTTTCTTTGGGGGGGAAGGAAACAAAAAAGAAACAGGGATACATTCTTAATGACTTTATTACAAATCTTAGTTAATTAAATGACAAAGATAAGACCAAACTAATAAATGCAATTATTTAATAATTTAAAAGATTCGGATATGAACAAAAAAACGAAATTTAAAAATTCAGTTCCTTTTTATCAAACTTTCACTAAACGATATCCCTTAAAACTGCTAAAAAAGGCTTGATATAGGAATAAAGTTATAAAAATCTGAAGTGCGAAATTTAAACATTTTCCCCCGCTTTTAATTTTGTATGTTTAAGAATCTAGTACTAAAAATGCAAACCCATATTAAACCGATTTGGAAGTTCTCCTAAAAATGGGCCTTATCCACAAGGGCTTGTATTATACAGGGTGATTCCAAATTTATAAGGGAAGTATAGAACAAAGATATGAGTAATATTCACATAGGAAACCCAGGTCGCAATCCATTTATTTAGTCCTAAATACAGGGTTTCTCAGTTGAAGTAAAATAAAATATTTACAAGAACGGTTCAAAATTTCGTCCACCAGTTGCGATACAACAGCGTCCCTTGGAGCGACTGGCGCACGCTGGCAAGGATTTCGGAAATAATGTGTACTATACAGGTATTTCCCGCACCTTGTGTAGTACACATGATTTCCGAACGTTTGTTGCTAAATTTTCACTTTAAGACTGATGCTATATCCAATGGACATAAGCACAAAAAATGGCTTCCTCGCTGTCTAATAATCTGCATTAATTCAATAAGGGTTAATGTTTTGACCAGTATTTTCGGTCAGGTTTCACCAGCTTTCTGATCAGATAATATACTTCAATCAGCTTTCTAAACTCTATGTAAAGTAATCCCAGAATAAAAGATTATTTAAAATCTTTTTATTTGTTCATCAGTCCGATGGTTATACAATCTACGTACCATCAGAAATCAGTGTTCATAATTTGGCGAGAAGAGGTAAATAAAAGTTAAAGTAAAATTTAAATAACAAAGAACATGGTAAATCAGGCTTACAAGCTTTGGCTCAGATCTTTAAATTCTCGTGGGTTGGAAAAGCTAGAGCCGATTAAAATAATACTGTCGCTGTGAAAAGTAATAGAGAGTTGGTTAGCGACAGCTGCCATACACACTCTCTTAAACTTAAGAAGTTTATACTTGAGTACAGTGAGTAATTTGCATCCTGGTGAGAGCCAACGAAAACAGAAATGAGAGTGAAAGCAAAACAGTAAGAAAATGGGTAGACAGACACGAAACTTATTAGTTACGTTTTTATATTTCGATATGTTTACTAAGAGACGTTTTATTATGGCTTGCTTGCTACATAATACAGCCATATACAAAATATATTTTGCAGCGAAAGACGGTTTTTGCTAACATTTAATGAAAAATAGCAAGGTGTTTCTGCCTTTAAATATGGTTAAAATTCAGCATAAATTAACGAAAAGCATAATTTCTCACATATGCAATTTTTAGAAAATGTGCATCGCATAACTTGTGCTTAGATTTTGGTTAAGAATATTTTAATATTATGTCTATAACTAATATAATTATAGTTATAACTAAATATGCATAACTAATATTATGTGTGTATATATGTAATATATATATATATATATATATATGTAATATAATATATTTTTGGTTAGAGTTAATTTGCGTTATTATTGGTAAAGTTAGTTGTAATATTTCTACTTATGAATATAAAATTTAAAATAAATAAACAGTTAAGTTAAACACTCATTTAATATCCATTTGTACTGCATTGATAATCTATAAATTTTTCAATCTTCTTAAAATCACAATAGAATTTCCGTGAATATGTAAAACGGATCTGCTCTTCATGCATGAGAAAAAAATATTATATTCCTAATTTTCAGCATAAAATTTGAAATGGTTAAAAACTGTTCTATGAAATAAATTATTAATCAACGACATGCTGTGGAGGAAGAATCTCGCAATACGAATTTAAAGAATTTGTTTTAATCCATTGTAATTGATTCAGTGCTTTAATATTTATTTAAATAATGGGAAACATTTGTGCAGAATAAATTATTTTTCTCTTCCTATGCATTATTTCACTGAACTATTCTGAATTTATCAACATTTTTCTTGCCTTTAAGCTTTTATTCTCGTTTATATATTTATTTTTACCAAAAGACAAGAAAAATAATTTCCGCTGAATTGTTGAATGTAAAATTGATTCTAAGTATTACAGCTTGAGTGAAGATTTAATGCCCTATTAAATTTGGGCTAAATGTCAAATGAATTTCTCTACGTAGATAATTGTGGATAGCATTAGAAAGAGCTACAATAACTGATAAAATATAACAATTACTAGATTAAATTTAATGTATGCGTTAGTTACAGTTTTTACTAACGGTTTTATAAATAGTACATTCATCTTCATTTTGTCATTTTTTTCAACATTTTTGTTAATTTTATATTTCAACAACGAAATGTAAACGTAATGAGTGAGTAAAATAGTTAATAGAAAATTTTACAACTTTCTTAATAAAATCATATTTACTTTACAAAGTTATTCCCTACTTCGTAAAAAAATTTTACGTTTGATTAAAAGAATTACATAATCGTTTATAATGAACTATTTCCAGTATCTTTGCTTTTGAATTATTTAAAAACTCTAATTTTTAAGGCATTAATAATAGCTTCAGAATTACTCGAATACTTTGATAACGTTTTAAAAATATTTAAATATACTTAAATAATGTCAAAAATTTTCTATGGAATGGAAGAAAGCTGTTGAAATATTAAACTATCTTGAGATTTTCTTACCATACTTTAAAAACTAGAATATTCCTAATGAACATACGGAAGTAATTCTATGACAAAGTGCAAGGGAAAATCTTTAGTGTAATTTTTATCAAGTGCTTTTGCATTAATGAATTAATATTGTGCATAGAACGTAGTTCATAGACTTTTGTTTTCTTTACCCTGTATTTTGCCAGAAAGTTTATTTTTAAATGCTATTTAATATTCCTATCAATGATTTAATAAACTTCCTTTAATTTTCCTAAATTACGTTCTTAAAATATCTGATGTGGACACCTCACGAGTTTCTTGTACTGGCTACTAAATTATATACAATTTTTTGCTACATTCCACGTAAACATCCTCGAATTTCTCTGTAGATAAATTTCCCATCCAATTAAATGAGTTCGCGGCAAGGCAAAAATACATGAAAACTCAAAAGCTTTTTCATTAAAAATTGTAAAATACAGAAAAATAGAAACCATCAAATACACTTAAAAACGGTTAGAAGCAATCTGTGCAATTAAAATTTGAGTTTCTATCACCACAAGCAATTCGGCCAGCGGGTAGGAAGACAAATTTCCCGGTGCACAGAAATGAAGGCTTACTTTTGTTCATATTTGGCAAAAAGACAGTGAACTTGGTGCACAAAGTGATATTTTGCTAAGAGTTTCAAATGTAAACAAATAGCGGCCTCGTTAGGTCTAGCACTACTTAAACTTTTAAGTGGCTTATAATTCACTTAAAAGTTTGCATGCAAATTAAGAAAAGGCTATATATATATATATATATATACAAGGGTGAATCAAATATAAACGAGCCTTGTGTTTAAACAAAATTTATTTTGTAGGAAACCTCTACACTTTTAAAAATTATTTTTCTAAATAATCTTCTCCTTTTATGACACACTTTCCCCAAGGTTTTGGTAATTTTTTTCATTTCGTTCTCGTAGAATGAAGCTGGATGGGTATCTAACCAGCTACGCACGAATATTTCCACTTGAACTTTGGTCTTTAACTGTTTGTCTTCAAGTGCTTCTTTGAGGGGGCTAAATACGTAAAAATTGCATGATGCCAAGTCTCGCTTGTAAGGTGTGTATTCCACTGCATTTCCATCAATTTCTGATGCGTTACACCTATTGTGTGGTGTAGCACCTACTGTGTGGGGCCTAGTAGTGTCGTAGAGGATCAACAACTCGCAGAATACTGAAGCCTAACTGAATCCAAGAGACGTCCATAGCAGATTGCGTCAGTTTAAAACATCCACCAGTAAGACTCCCTTTCAGTCCAAATAACATAGGGCCCACCAGCGGCCGAGCGGTAAAGACGCTGAACACTGGTAGTTCGGTCCGAGGTTCGAATCCCGCGAACAGGCTGGCTGCATGGGCGTTTTCGTGGTTTTCCCCATGTGTAACGTGTATACGAGCCAGTTTCCCTTAGAGAGTCCTCCACGAAGGCATCCCTCCCTTTAGGCAGATAGCCCTCGTGTGCTTTGCCATAACTGAATAACCTAACCTAACCAAATAACATAGTCAATTTTTTTTCCAGTCCATGCGCCCACCCTTTGAGTGGGGAGTATAATGATGTACCCATGTCTCGTCACAGGTGACAATTTTATGCAAAAAAGCTTCCACTTCTTCGGAACGAGTTTGAAGCAACTAAGAAATGCAAATTCGTGTAGGTTTTTGACCAACATCGGAATCCAACGATTGGAACCTAACGAGTACGATTTTTCTGAAGCCCAACTGCTTTCTGACGACTGATTGCAAAATTCTATAGCTGACATCAAGTTCTTCCGGAATTTGAAGCACTGTGCAGCGTCAATAATTTTCGATAAGCTCATGAATACGTGCAATGTTTTCATTAGTCGCGCTGGTGCGAGGACGACGGGGATAACCTTGATTCACAACACGTTCACGGCCTTGCTTGAACATGTTGCACCAAACTTTTAGTCTTGACCATGGTTAGGCTAGGCAAGGTTAACTTTCCTGAACTGGTTAGCTTCCCCGAACTGGGCATGCAGTCTGCGGTAAATTTCGGCTGGTTTCACGTTTTCACGAACGATGAGCTTTACAATTATGCCTTGCTCAATAAAGATATGCAAACATCTGCCATTCATCGTAACTGAATAAAGCACGAAGCAAGCCGGCTGGTGTGGTTCCCTTACTCTAGGCAACCCCACCTAAAGACTTCATCTGCCCAAACACGTACAAATACCCATGCCGACTATATTTTTTTCTGACTATATATATATATATATATATATATATTTATTAATGGTTATATACATAATTGGTCCAGTTGATTGCAACCAAAAAATAGTCCTTTATTCCCTCCGTACGTACAGATGTCACTCAAAAACATCGTTCAAATGGATTCGAGTTAAATTTTAAATTGCTGATAATTCTACAACTGTTGCATGCAGATTAACTAAAAACACAAAAAAATTAACCGGATGATAACAACATAATTTTATCATTTTTAAAGCAAAAAATGCACAATTCACCAACATATAAGAAAAAAAAACTGAACACACAGAGCCAAGTAAATGTATACTTTTAGGCTTTCAATAATATATATCTTTGGACGGCCGATTGCAAACAAAAAGGGAGGTACACAATTACATGTTGTAACAGTCCCATATACTAAATTTCAACGCTCTGAGGTTACCCGTTTTTGAGTTATGCGAGATACATGCATACATACGTACATAGGTACCTACGTACGTACAGACGTGACCTAAAAATCTGTTCTTAATATATTTTAAATCCTTTTTGCAACCCGTTTTGAGGAAAACGAGTCCTTTATTCTGCCCTTACATACTGATGTCACGCAAAAATATCATTAATTTGCATTCCATAGCGATCAAAATGGCCATTTTCGTTAAATATTATGCCTGAAAATTTTCGTGTTTACAATACTTCCTTCACATCATATAAGGAAGTAAAAAATTGTCACACATGTAAAACACAGATCTGAATTACCACCCAGAAACGATCTATTCACCAAATTTCAACTAACTCACGATCATAATAAAACCTGTAAAATTTTGTCTATTACAGAACTGATACTATTTCTCTTAAGAATGTTTATAAGAATAATCACATAAATCTGTACGTGAGAAAAGTTTGAAAAGAGTTTGTTTAAAATTGAAACATAGAGCTTAATCGCTAATTAAAAAATCGTTTTAGTTTTCAAGTCTATTTTGTTGTAATACTGAGCGTTATAATTTGTGAAATAATTTTTGTATTTAACATAAAAGTATTACCCTGAAGCATCTAAATTAAAGGCAAAAACGGCAACATAAGATTTTAACGATCGCCCAAAAGGGCTGTTTGGAAGTTTAATGTGGTTTATTAGTAGCGATTATCAACAGAGATGGTCCAGTTGGAATAGCGAAACGTTTTACAGGAGGATTATTAGGTGAATATACAATTAGACTAACATGAGGAGGTTCTACAGCGCATCTATAACTTAATCATCAGATAACAAAATTAAACTGAAATACAATTTTATAAAACATTAGGAAGTAATTCATTTAGATATAATCTTTCAAGGAATTTTTACCAATTTTTGGGGGGAATAACAATTTCGAAACTGCACTGAAAAAGGAATGTGCCTTCTCTGGTTATGGGAAACGAAACCTCCGAGAACAGTTTAGAAGCTATTCCGACATGAATTTAACAAACCTCCACCAACGGAAAAATCAGTTAAGTAATGGTTAAAGTAGTTTTGCATAAAGGAGGTGTAGGTATGTCACGCGTCAGTGATGAAAATATTTCTACCATTCAAGATGTGTTTGCGCATAGTCACATTAAATCCATTCGCCGTGCCATCCTGCAGGCAGGAGTTAACAGCTCGACTCTTCGTAAAGTTGTTCATGAACTGTTCAAACCGATTACATATAATTTGCCGATATGTCAACAAATCAAACCTAATGATCGAGTCGTTCGAGAAGAATTTTTGGGGGATATTCTTAACCGTATCAATAATAACGATCAATTTATTCAGAAAATCATAACCCTGTCATTGGGCTACTTCTGCGCATGATTTCCCTGATGAAACATTCTCAGATCTTTGGATTGGTAGAGCTCGAACGAGTTCATGCCCACCCCTTCTCTCGACATCACACCACTCCATTTCTTTTTTCTATGCATTTTATGAAGAACCAAGTTTATATTGCAGAGATTCGCAGCATGGAAGATTTAAAAATCGAATCACCACAGAACTGCGACTCCACAAACGCTTAATAACGTCTGGTTATAAATCGAGAACAAACTTGATATTCTCCGGGAAACTAATGGTACGCATTTTGAAGTGTTTTAATATAAAATTTTTTAAAGTGCTAAATAAAAAAGCCAGTTTTTCTCCTTATCTCTTATTCCATATTATTCAAAATATATCTTTATCTGGCGAATAAATTATGAACACCATGTAGTATATCTTCTGTATGTTTAATACCTGAACGCACAAGCTCTAGAGCTCAAACTAAAGCCCCATCTGAAGAAAGCAATACAGATTAAAGCAAATGAACAGTGGCAGCATGAGTGGGACACAGTTCCCAAAGGAGAATGCATCCATAATTATTACCACAAAGTTTCAACAGAACCGCCTAGTCTCGTGTCCTTACATCTCCAGGTTTGTTACCGGCCATGGACTCTTCCCCGCTTATTATCGGGAAAGAGGTATCACTACAACAGACTACTGCGTACGCGGAGACACAGGCAGCCCTGATAACTATCTAACTACGTGTCGCCTTACAGAGCAGCTGCATGTAAATCTCCCGGAACAAGCGACGCCGCATAAACGTTTCTTGACCAAACAACCTGTTTTGATAAAGGAACTAGCAAAAAATTATGGCAAAATTAGAGGATTAGGAATTGACCTGTGCAGTGTGAACTAACACACGCCATGCCCAAGCTACAAGCAAAATCCCACGCATTGACCTGTGCAGTGTGAACTAACACACGCCATGCCCAAGCTACAAGCAAAATCCCACGCACAACACACTAAGCTAATCCCACGCACAACACACTAAGCTTGATTTGTATAATTTAGTATGTGTATGCAATCCAGTAGTAGTGTAATTCAGTAAATGTACGTATGACAAGCAACGATTCGGAATATGATTATGTATCATGAATATTATTCTGCTAGAAATCACTATCAGTAATTGTATGTACATGGAACAATGTAGTTGTATGGTTATGTATTATGTATGTTTATCTATTATGAATTAGTATGTTTATTTATTATGTTTATTAATTATCATATGTATCATGTATGTAAGTAAAGTATGATCTGTTCAGTGTGGACTAACACACGCCATGCCCAAATTACACACAAAAGTGATCAGTTCACACGCCCAACATCCTAAGCTTGATTTGTATAATTCAGTATTTGTATGTAATTCAGAAGTTGTGCAAGACAGTAACTGTATGTATGGCATGGAACAATTCAGTAATATGATTATGTGTCATGTATGCTTTTGTTTTACAAATAAGTATCAGTAATCCTATGTATGACATGGAGCAATTCAGTTGTATGATTATGTATCATATATATTTATCTCATGTATGTTTATCAGATATATGTATCAATTATTCTTCGTCTCATGCATGTAAGCAAGTATCAACAAAAGTTTTTTTACGTACGATACAACCTGCCCTTGTGTGGCAATATTCAATCTTTCTGTTTTATGGCGTTGTTCTGGACAGTTGCAGGATTCGGACAATATCAGACTAGTCTGTGTAAGCCGCCCGGGTGTCCGGATTCTTCTTTCAGTTCTCAATTGTATATTTAAAAAGTTAAAAATATATAACTTTACTGTATAAAAACATTTAATGTTTTTACTTAGATATAGCATGAATTAAATGCATTTTTATTTAAATCAACCAGATTAAAATGTAAAGTAATAATAATGGTCACAATATTGTTAAGGAATAAGTCTATTTCTTTTACTTTGTTTAGTTTGTTAAACAATAATAGAGAGATTAAAAAAATAAAATTTAACGTACTTCTGGATAGCAACAGACACTGAAAGCGGAAAAACGCGTTTACGGTGGCACAAGGCAAAATCGGATTTCGAGACTAATAACCATTTTGGGTTAAAAATGGCGGTGGCCTCCTTTTGTGAATTTTAATGGTATTGTGAAGTTTACTGGTGTTAGTTTTTGAATTTAGTAATATTTTTATATTGTAAATTGTACTGAAACAATCTGTAGAAAAGAAGTAAATATACTTAAGTTTTTTTATGAGCAATTTTCAAATTCCATGTACCTGTCAGCAAATGATATTGTTCCACTGTACAACAAAGAAATTTTGATAAAGCAATTAAATTAAGTAAAGATGAAAATAGCATTTTTATTACAGGCATTTAAATGCCAGTCAAATAGCAGTTTGCAACGAATATTGAATATACATAGCAAATGTATTTAAAAAATTTTATAATAAAACTTAAATATATTACTAAATGTTTTCGCAGTATTTCATAATTAATATTCAAATAAATATATTTTCTTGGAGACAATTATATTATCTTATATTCTCTACTTATTAGCGAACAAGCAATTTAATTAAATTTGAACAATGTAAAAATGAAACTGGTAGGTAAGTTATTTTACAAAGAAAAAATCCAAAGTTACATTTAACAAACTGTTTGATTAAAACTGCATCACTTGTTAGAAAATTAATAAAATATTCTATAGAAATATAGCTCGTACATACATATTTCTTAGAATCTTTGAAACTAAATTCTTGAAGAATGAATCGTTCAAGAGATGTATAGTTTCCACCTACTTATTTTCCCTAAGCTAATTAGTGAAGTAAAAACATATATTTATTTAAAAGTTAAATGCTTTATTATTTATACGTTATTTACATATTGTTTTGAATAATAAATGCTTTATTATAAACACAAAGTATTTATCGTTTAAAGAAATATGTAAATCTTAGTTTGATGGGTGAAAAGGAATAATAATGGTACAATGGCTGAGAAGTTATTGTTAATCGAATTTCACTTTTCTTTTGGAATCTTTATTATCAGATGACTTGAATGAAATATGCGTTAAATTTACATATTTTATTTTTACTTATGTGCTTTTAGAGCATTAAATGTAGAGATAATTCAAAAAGAAAAGAACGTGATTCGCCAGAATTCCACATTTTAGAGCAATGAAATCCCAAATACTGTTGTATTGTACTTCGATTATCTAGTAGTTTCTCCCACATACGTTTATTTATGCGTTCAATAACTTCCAATGGTAAAATGTTTAAGCAAGCGGAAGCAGTTTCGGTGGTGTTAAATTTAGTTCTTGATTTGTATAAGCTAATGTATTGATTTCGAAAATACACTGGATCTTTATTTGCAAGAAATATGATGAAATTTATAAACGAAATGAACAATTCGGCTCCTTCTGTTGAACGACTGATTAGAAAAAATATCCACCATTTCAAAACATGAGTCTATAAAATTTATAAACGCCAACAGTTGTTGAAATTATATTATATTTTATACCAAGCATCAATTTCGAATTTGTTTTAACCTTCGAAATTACCATAATTTTTATTGTAAATTTTAACTTACGCTAATTGTTGCTGCTATAGCATCTTTCTTAAATATATAATTTAGTATGTTTTTTATAGTTTTGCAATTTCTGCCAGAATATGAAGAAAGCCATGCCTTTATAAAATACACTTAAATATCTTTTATTTTATAACATTTGGTCAAGAATTTATTACTGATTTTCTTATCTTCATATGAAGTTTTGAATCAGTCAAATCATGATTTTTCCAATTATGTCGAATTTACTGTCCTTTGATTTAACATGTAGAGTGTAGGTTAAATTTGATATTAGGTCATTTCAAGTCTTAGTCTGTAACTACAAAAGCTAAGCAGAAACAAACTACAAAAGCTAAGCAAAAATCCTAAGCAATAAATGAATTATGTTTAATTTTTAACCCTCTATTTGGCACCATTACTCAGAAGCAACATTTTTATTTGGGGCGAATGGTTATAACAGTGTCATTTAGTTGATTATTCTTATTAATTTAAAATTCAACTAACTATAAATTATACAGTGGTTTCTGAAAGCTCCCTTTTCTTGCCTCCATTCAAAAATTCTTTTTTTTCCTTTGGTTGATATTTTGGAAGTAAATGTTTATAATGAAAACAAATAATTTTGTACATTGCATGTAAAAATTAAGAACAATGAGATTTTTATCCGTTTACTTCGAGAAATGGCATGTAATGAAGATTTCCAATATCTTAATTCTTTATTAGATTAGGGTAATTAAAACGACATTCTTCGAGAAAAAATTCTTGAAAGTTACCAAACTACCAGAAACAGAGGCAAATTCCTCAAATGATTGGGAAGTTTTGAAGATTTATTTACGTTTTCTACAGCATACTTTAAGTAAATTATTATTATGGAATGAGAAACTATTTTAGTTTCATATTACTGATAGAGTAAAACATATCTATAAGGAAATTTCTAAATTAGTGATCGTAGCCGCCCAGACGTTATAGTGGTTAGGGAAGCCGACTGCGATACTAAAGGGTCTGGGTTCAAATCTCGGCGAAGGCATGGTGTATTTGTCTGTTCCTTCATAGGAGGCAAATGTGGCCTACCTATTAGGTGCGTCCATAAAAGGTGACCATCGCTTCTGGCCTTAGTAGTGGACAACGTCTGTAGATTGTCTGGGACCGCCATTTTTGAAAAAAATAGTGATCTTCATGCAACTTTCAAAATTTAATTTCAAAAGGATTTTTAATACTATTTAAACCACAAAGCTAAGTGTCTAATATTAAGTAATGATTTATTATTCCTATTGCAATTGTTACTTAAAAATCTGATTTATGAGTGCAGCTTGCTTAATCATATATTAATAAAACAACCGTAGGAACAACAAAGAGAAATTATTTGCCTGCCCCTTTGTGCTTTGGATTTCTATATATTTCTATCGTCTACATACAAACAAATTATATAACGATCATGTATAATTGCAGGCACTGAGTTTAATAAACACTGCTATCTTCATCGCTACATTTTTAGGTAAAGGAGAAATTATATGGTATTTCTCCCGCCTACCTCGCATGCCTTCGTGGTGTAGCGGTTAGCAAACAAGGCGCTTATTCGAGAGGTTGGTGGTTCGAGTCCCGACGAAGGCACTGCACATTTCTCACATCTCTTGATTCCAAATAAAATCTATCTTTACAAAATAAAATACGCAAAAAGAAATTTTAGATGACGCTTTAAAAAGGGCATATATTATTGAATCCAGAGAACTAAATTTAATAAAACTTGCTTTATTATAGAGTGAATTATCTAACAACAATAAATTTCTTTTTTTGTATGAAAAGGAGATACTTAATTTTAGTAAAAATTTTGAGGCAATTGTTTCAGAGTTTTTGAAAACGTTTTGAGCCAAATTTAAAACAGAAAATTGTAATTTTTTTTAAACAAACGCAAATTTGAATATTCGCCAAAAGTTATATGATGAAATATGTAAACGATCTCTGGTTTCTATGACTGACATTTATTCCTTTTAAATGAAATTAATGCAACCTGAGCTTAGGATACTTAATAATTAATTAAGGCAGGTTAATGCAATAAAATTAGATATTTTATTGTCAGATATAAATGAGATTAATGTACCATGTTTTAAATTACTGAACAAATTCTTAGTTAAATTTGGGTGATAGCGTTAAAATTAGGGGTGCTGAAAAGTATTTCTTAATTGAAAAACAAATTAAATAACGTATCGCAGAAGAATTGGGATGTATACTTTTTCATATTGCTCTAATTTTTTAAAGGTAAAATTTAATTTTTTATTGTAGATACAGAAATGCCTAAAAATCTGTTTCACGATTACAATAAGTCAGAAGACTTACTACGAAAAAAATGCAAATAATCAATATTTCAGAAAATTCAATTTCAAAAATTAAATATCTGTACAAATTCCGTTCAAAAATATTAAATATCAGCACGACTTATTGCGTTCTTTCTATATGCCCGTGCAAATTACTCTTAAATTTCAAGCCATGAAGATTCCAGTACTCTTCACAACTGCTTGTTTAAGAAAATAATCATTTTAACCTATTTTGCAATATAAACAAAATAACAACGACACCGAACACTAAATATGAAATCCGCTTCCAGATAGCTCCGATAAAGACGAAATTTGGTGTTTTGTGGAAAAGATGTGCTAGCAAATGCCAGTTATTAAGCTTACATGATTTAGAAGTGATTAATAAATAAATAACTGCACTTAACTTGAGTTAAAATAATTTATAAAGATATAATGAAAAACTGTGTTCCTATCCATTTCCACATAAAGTGTACCTAATGTTGACCTATTTCCATTCCTTTCTTAACAATTGCTTTTCTGACAGAACTTTGACGCAAAACATTGTAAAGGTTGGCATAAAAACCTTTCCTGCTTTTATCCAATAGCTGTCTACCAATCAATATGAAATTTCAGACATTGTTATTTCAAGGGATGCGCTCGAGATTATGATGATACAAAACAATAGAGATCTCGCACTTACGATTCCAGTGAAGAAATTTCGAAATTTTGGAATGATACGCTAATTAATCAACCCATTGAAAAGCCATAAATGGCGTTGGAATGGCACACGCATGACAAAAATTGCTGGTTTAAAATATTCGCAAGGAAAAGCATTGTAAATGACCAGTGACAACACTAGAGAGAAGAAAGACAAAAACTTTCTTTGGACAAGTTTTCATCGCGTGACGTCTTCCGTTATGCTGCAGTCTCGTGGATGCCACATTTCCCCGACTTCACTTCGACGGATTTCTGGTTCGGGGTTTATCTGAAATCCAAGGTTGATTCATCAAATTCACGAGATTTGTCAAAATTGAAAAATAGCAAAATAAAACGCTATATCTCCTGTGATGTTACGTTCGTCACTGTTATCAACATTTCCCATATGCAATGCGCTATAGTCTGCGAAAGTGGGCAAGTTGAAAATTTGTTATTCAACCAAATATTTTTCCTTCTTCTCCCTTGTGTTGTCATTAGTCGTTTCCAATGCTCATCTCTGCAAATGTTTTACCCCGAGCTATTGTCGTCATGCATGTAACTTTCCAACGCCATTTATGGTTTTTTCAGTACACTGATCATTTTGCGCAAGAAAAATGTGGTTGTTGCCATTCGAAAATTTTGAAAATTTTTCACTGTAGCTGCAATCATGAGAGTTCTACTGTATTAAGTCATCATAATCTCAAGCGCATATCTTTAGATAACAAAGTTCGAAATTTCATTTATATTGGTTGAACGTATAAGCCGCTAGAAGATAGGCTGCCATTGGGGAAATATTTCCTTTTTTCTTTTCTTTTTTCTTTGTACTCCCTTGTATGAAGCAAAAAAGGAAGTATTGTAATCGCGAAAAATTTCGGGTATCATATTTCAACGAAAATATCCATTTTGACCACTATCGAATGCAATTTAACGATGTTTTTGCGCGATATCCGTACGTAAAGACAGAATAAAGGACTCGTTTCTCCCAAAAATTATGAAAGTGATTTAAAATGGATTCTGAAGAGATTTTTTTGTGGCGTCTTTGCGTACGTACATATGTATGTGTGTATCTCGCATAACTCAAAAACGAGTAACCTCAAAACGTCGAAATTTTGTATATGGGACTGCTATAAGATGTAGATGTACACTTCTTATTTTGATTGCAATCGGCCTCGCCAAAAGTATATATATATATCCACTCTGTTACTGTTTTTCTTATATTTTTTGTGCATTTTTTGCTTTAAAAATGATTGAATTATGTTGTTCTTATCTTCCGGTTAAGGTTTTTGTGCCTTTAGTAAATCTGCATGGAAGATTTGTAGAATTATCAGCAATTTAAAAGTTGTTTAAGTGCTGCTAAGCCTAATAAATTTTCCACTGGCTGCCATATTTTTTACATTTGAAACTTAGAAGAATTCTGGATTGTCTGCCAATCTAGAGAAACTAAGCAAAGCAAAGAAAACGCCTTCTTTTATTGTTACGAACTAAATCATGCTTAATCAGTTCTGGAATTTATTCGAGGAAATAAGATTTACTTCGTAATTTTTAATATAGATATTTATGTATTTTTGCTTTGTCGCGAAGTGAGAACTGAATTAATTGAATGAGAAATACTAAATAGTCTATAAAAAACTGTTTTTTTTTTGTTGTTTAATTTCTTTTACACATCGTTTTAGATTTATTATACTATTTTAATAAATAGAACATGTGGCAAATGATTAGGTAATTTTTCAGATGATACACGTAATGTTTTTGCATTCTGAGTTATAAAATGAATGAGATGCAACGCTGTTAGGTGAACCTAGCGCCAGAGTGTCCTTATGGTAAACAAATATAGTGAATTTTAAAAAGTGCATTCATTCTGTTGTGGTTTATGTGCTATCGACGAAGTAGATTTAATTCAATCCAATAAGTTTAAATGAAATGCAAAATGCGTATAATTTAATATTCCGTAGGAGGAAGCCATGTGGTGTATATATCAGGTTTTTTTAAACTGGAAGTCTTAAATTTCATTTAGATTGGTTGAAAGGCGCTAGATGATAGGCTGCTATTGGGAAATTTTTCCTTTCTTCTTTACTTTTTCCTTTTTTTTAATGACGACCCTGAACTTCTAAGTTTCCATTTAGTCTACAAATATTAAATAAAAGACCGCTATTTAAAATTTAGTGAATATTTTTGAAATATCGCAATTCTTTTAATTCATATTTTAGTGACATTTTCTTTTCTAAATGCATTTATGTATTTAAATCACAGGGCAATTAATTTTCATCATTTGCTTTTAGAGCAAAGAGCATCATTTGCTTTTAGAGGTTCATTGATAAGAATTTGGTACAAAAGTTTAAAAGCTAAACTAAAATTTATACTTTTATTTACAGTTATTAAACACATTATTGGAATTAAAAGTACGCGTAATTTTCTGAACCGAATTGCTTGTTTTTGAGGTAGAAAATCTAATTTTAGTTGTAAAAATTGTTTTTTTAATTGTTTTAACTGTGTTTGGTGTTTATATTTTTCTATATTTTTCAAATTTTTATAAAGGTATGTTGAGGTTTTATGTATTTATGCCTGGCCGCGAACTACTGAGAACTGAATTAATTGAATAAGAACAATATCTCTAATGAAATTCGAGGAAATAAGTTTAAATGAAACGCAGCAGAAAATGTGTATTATTTAATATTACGCACAAAGAGGTCATATGGTGTAGTGCCGCACCAAAAGTAAATAAATATATGCATTTTTCCAACACGGATATTGTAAAATGGATTCAGAAGACAGAAAAACGAGCAGATTTAAAACGCTGAAATTTTGTATATGCAGCTACTATAACATCTAGTTGTGCACATCCCTTTCGGTTGTAATCGGCCTCGCAAAGTATACATAG
>KK120493.1:877883-889323 GCA_000611955.2 Stegodyphus mimosarum | reverse complement strand
CATTTGGAACTCAATTATTTCGGTTTTATATGAGTTTTTATGTAATATAAATTTGCTTCTTTTTTCTGTTTTTGATCTCAAATTTACCGGGAGAAAGAAATGCATTTTCGAAGCATATTAATCAACTTCCATGAAGCTATAATTCATTTGCCCCTGAAGAGCTCTGAATTAAAGTTTCAACAAAGGCAGATTATTTTCTATATTTTAATTATCTTGTATATATTTGCCCTTTTTCCATTTTTAGTTTTCGAGTTTTTACTACTATGATCACTTTTATTTTTAAATGTTTTGATTTTATGGTTAACCCATTTGGATGAAATTATTAATATTGCTGAGGAATTGTCTTGCTTTGACTCCAATTTACTTTTAACTTTAGATGCTTTAAGTCTATTTTACTGCAGCTATAGCGCAGGACGGGAATAAAAAAGTTTTCATTTTATTTTTGCCAATTATTAATTTTCTTTATGTTTTTGGTAATACATATATATGTATATATATGTAAGAAAAATAAAGAATACGTAAAAGATTAAATTAGCAACTTAAATTTCACTTCTCAATTCTAAAAATAGTAGCTTCTCTCTGCACTGCGTCATTTTTAAATTAATCTATGTCATATGACTCTTACATAATGCTGGTGATGTAAATGGAACTAAAACTCAAGCATTCAACAGTAATTTTATAGCAGTATTATCTATCCAATCAAAATGCATTGTAAACCAAAACTAACTCGGTCTGAATTACGATTTCACTCTGAACGTAACGAACTAACTTTCAGCGTTTTGGCGTAGCTGGACTACTGTCTGCTCCTTCTATCTTACTGCAAACGTTTCTAAAATGTAAGCTTTTTGGAAGAGGCACATTTAATTTTTTGGAAGAGGCAATGTGCCAGCTTGATTGTGGCCACAACAAGCTGGAATAAAAAAGGAAGATTTAATCTGCCTTCGCCTTCAATTTCGTATTCGTAATAAAGATCAACACTTCTACGCCATCAAATTTTCTGCTAGGTCATTACTTACCAGTTTGTTGTTTGCATTTCAATAATGAGTCGACGAGGAACAATCTCCGCTGCTAATTGCATTGGATGTTTATAGGCTCTTTTCAAGTGAACTGTTGTGCGAAAGTTTACTCCAATGTACTCTCAACAATTTCCAGTGACGAGACTGCGAAATAAAAAATTAGGAACTTGATTTAAGTTCCTAATTTAAAGTTCTTGATTAAGTGTTATACCTTCGTCGATCGCTACAACATGATGACGTGTGGTAAGATCTTCTGGTCTCGAGCGAATGTTTATCGTTTTGGATATCAACAAATTTAAGTGACTGCGAACACAAGAAAACGGTGTGCTTAGCTAATGAATGAAACGAGTGACGTAAAATTAGGCAAGGCCGTAGTATGACGACATCTGGATACTTCTAATGCTGTGTTGTGCTTTTCGTCAAACTTTCAGTGTGTGCTTGAAAAAAATGTGCTATAAAATCTTCAAATATGGTATTTTTCAAATGCGAAAAAAATTTAGTGATTTGAAATTTCAGTGTGACCTCGTCTAATCTGAATTTAAAAATGGGAATGATTTTTTTGAAGATTTATTCAGATTTTATGAAGAGTTTTGAAGATTCATAGGCTCATTACAAAGTCTGTGATATGGATTTTTTTAAATAAAATGTTTTATTTAGTGCAACTAAAAATATTATATTGAAATTACTAGTCATTATTATTATACTGAAAATCTGAATACTTATTGCTGTTTCATAAAAGTATAGTATTATGTTATGAAAAATGGTATTAAAAATTCAAATTATTGTAATTTAATGAAGTAAGTAAAGAAGATTTTAATTATTTTTAGGGAAAGTCATCAAGATAAATAATTATATTTTGGAATTTTTGTTGAAAATTTTGGATAAGAATTTTATAATTATTCTAAAAATGAAGTTTATATAAAAGTAAGTGAAATTAGTACAGATAAGTAATATGAAAATATGGTAAATGCATGTTAGAATATATGGGTTACTGTGTGTTAAGTATAGAGTATGTTGATGTAGTACTGGTTCCGAAACAGAAGCTTTTTATTACCTCTGTACAGTTGTTCCTTGTACCCTCTTCATATTAGATAATGTTGAAAGCTCTCATTTTATAACCGAGTGTAATTTTTTTGTTGTTATTATATTTTTATTATGGAATGTATTAGTGCAGTTCTCAAAGGCCAGTTACCTTATGTGAGGAACAGAGGCCTTTTCAACTAACTGCCTAGACACCCTAAGCCACCAGTGCAGAACGCACTGGTTAGCTCAAGAGGATAGCCCTAATGATGAATATGTTTGTCTAGAAGTATTGCGAGGTCTTTCAGTTTGGTAAAACCAGAACTTGCAAATAAATGATAACAACAGTTTTTTTTTTGGTTCCAATGGTGGGCCCTCAGCCGACTTCGGCTTGGCCACTACTAAGGCCAGAAGTGGTGGTCACTTTATTATGCAGGCACCTAATAGGTGGGCCACCTTTGCCTCCTATGAAAGGACGAACAGTTACAGCCATACCTTCTCCGGGATTCGAACCCAGGCCCTTTTGGTATCGTTGCCGACTTCCCTAACCACTATAACGTCTGCGCGGCTTGAAAACAACAGTAGAAACCATAACTTTAGTAATGCTATTACAAAATCTATGATGTTAAAATATAAGTTATAATAATGAAAATTAATTACATTTTGAAAATTTTGAAATTTGTTGTGATAAGAAATACGTCTGAAAAATGTTTTCAACTGTCGTATTATCTTCCAAGCTTTTTCACAGTCTTCCCTGAAGAAATCTAATTATGCGAACTGCAAAATACAAAAACGTTTGGACTGAAAACTTTTAAAAGACTCTAAAATATTATCTAAAAAATTCTAAAAAAATTATTAAGTTCATATTTTGCAATTATGTAAGTAATTATTTTGGTCAAAATTTCAGGATTTGTATTTTTCAAATAATTTTTCTTCATTTGGTTTAACGCTTTTCCTTTAAAAAGGCTTCTCTTTCGCTACGCTTTTTCTCCTTGAAGGGGGAAATAGTTCGAATCCTGTCGACTCATTATTGTGATAATAAAAACAAACTTACAAGTAATGACCAGCGGAAATTTTGATAGCGTAGAAGTGTTGATCCATAATGAATAGGAAATTGAAGGCGAAGGCAGATTAAATCTTCCTTTTTTCAGATTTAATCTTCCTTTTTTTTGTGGCTTGTTGTGGCCACAATCAAGTTGGCACATTAAATGTGCCTCTTCCAAAAAGCGTACATTTCAGAAACGTTTTAGACAGAAGGAGATAATAGATAAAAGACAGAAGGAGCAGACAGACAGCAGTCTAGCTAGGCCAAAGCTTTGAAAGCAAGTGCGTTATGTTCAGAGTGAAATCTTAATTCAGAC
The DNA here is from genome assembly GCA_000611955.2 of Stegodyphus mimosarum. Lineage (NCBI taxonomy): Eukaryota > Metazoa > Arthropoda > Arachnida > Araneae > Eresidae > Stegodyphus > Stegodyphus mimosarum. Next base: position 885,926 of record KK120493.1, on the reverse strand, counting down.
CGACTTAGTTTTGGTTTACAATGCATTTTGATTGGATAGTTAATATTGCTATAAAATTACTATTGGCTGCTTGAGTTTTAGTTCCATTTACATCACCAGAATTATGTAAGAGTCATATGACTTGGATAAATCTAGGAATGACGCATTGCAGAGAGAGGTTACTATTTTTAGAATTGAGAAGCGAAATTTACGTTGCTAATTTAATCCTTTACATATTCTTTATTTTTCTTACATATTTATAAACGTTTCTGAAAGTAAGGTATTTGAAACTAGAATACAGGTAGAACCCAAGATTGTAGTCCGATTGTAAAAAACACAAGCAACTTCTGACAACATAAATAAATATGTTGTGATTTAATCTGATTTGCCTGACAGTAGCATCAAAACTAGCCGGCGAAATTCATCGTGGCGAGGAGTGCAGGACTGCGCCTGTCGTTGGCAAGAGCCTTGAACACTGTACTTGGATATGTTATTTCTCCCACCTTCTTTTCAAGCCTTCTTGGTATAGTGGTCAGATCGCTGGGCGCGTATTCCAGCGGTCGGCGTTTCGAGTCGCGGCAAAGGCGCTGCTCGCTTTTCATCTCTCTTTCTTTCAAAAAATACCTAATGTCTTTACAATGCAGGCATAAAAAATATATGTGATTTATAATTTAATAATTAGAGAAGTCCACAATTCTGTGACTTAACGTGCAACAGCCTTGTGTTTTGAAAAATCATCAGATCTTAAATTAAATTCTTATTTTAATAAAACTTTAGAATAAATATTTAATAAAATTCACATTTAACATTAAAAGGTATTCAGTCATTTTTAGCTTTAAAAGAATTATTCTATGATGTAAAAGGAGCTTTATTTTTCGAACATTAATAGATAAATGAATTTAAATCACTTTTGTTAAATGAAGCTTATTTGACACTTTTGATATTAAAATTCACATATTTAAAATCACAGAAAGTCAAAAATTTTATAATTTATATTTCTTACTTTCTTTGATATTTTAAAAAATGAGTAAGCTTTAGTTATAATTCTTTTGGATTGTTCAGCTCTACATTAATACTGGCAAAAGAGCTTTAGCAATTTTATTTTGACTGGTATTTTGATTTACTTAATATTCTGCTCTAAAATGCCAAATTCGAGTCCTTACAATGACGCAATAAGGGCTCAGACTGACAATTAAAGAATTCACTTCCATTTTCGAGCTAAAAATATTATTATCATAAGATCGTTAAGTTTCTGTTTAAGTTTCCTTTTTTTAAGATTGACTTCTGCGTAACTATACACTTATGTATTAATTTAATATATAGGACTTAGTTATTAAATTTAAACAGGGCTTGTTTATGTAATAAATCTGTAAAACCTTCTAGCTCAAATAAGAAATTTGGAATTTCAATGTAAAGCAAGCATTAATATTCATTGTACTTGTAGCAGCTTATATACCTCAGAAATTTAATCTAGGTAAGCCGAAGATGTTAAATGTTTGTGTCTGCTAATTACTAATGAAATTACGTTATAATAAATATAGCACAAGTTTTCTGCTCCTTCTGTCAATAGCACAGATTTAAAGTGGCATACGTCGCGGTGAAAGTGATAGAAAACTGGGAAAAGAAGAATGGCATATTCACTAATTAATCTTTTCTCTGGTTCATTGCTGATCAGTTTTAATACCGATTTATTTTCATATTAATAACCCACATAAATGCGCTATTGCGAATACTTTGCTCTGGATGCAATTAAGAATCACTAGTTGCAGAAAGTGCCAATTTAAGTGATGACATTTTAGAGACTCTTATTGTACCCTAATTTTCCTAGAAATGTAGTGAAAATGCGCCATTTTGCTATACGTACTACAGAGCATAGCATTTGTTTCTGAAATCTGATATAATTTCGGAACAGGCCTTTTATGATTAGTCATTAATTCAATTAAAAGTATTAAACAACTGTTTCGTACGCATCTGAAGGACGCTTTACATTACAGTTCGCATAATTAAAAAAAAGAAATTTCACCAGCAGTACTGCAATTTTTAAATGTTTGTGCTTTAAATTTTATTATTATAGATTTTTTGTTTAAATAGTTTGTTAGTTGCTATAGACTGCCGTACCGAAAGGTCTGGGTTCGAATAACGGAGAAGACATGGGTGTTTGTAAATGTATAGTGTCTGTGCGGCATGGGAACACTCTAAATCTGGCGTGAGTTGAAAGTCCTCACGAGAGGTTCTGGTAGGGGAAGAGGGGTGGGAGACCCCCTCTCTCCTCCATCAAAATTGGGAACAAAACTGAACGTACTGTCACCTGTATGGTGCCCAAGCTGCCGATGTCTGGCTCAAGTTACTTATTTTATGGATTACTAAGAGCTTTCGTATGTTTTCTCATGCGTAATAGGAATTTGGTCAAGTCCCCTTTCTGAAAGATCCTCTAAAGTTCTTCGGTCTCTTATGGATATTACCTCAACTCAATTTACCATAAAAACCTAAAATGATCTTCAACTCCAGAACTAGTTTTCAACTGTTAACATAAGAGTTATCACTAGCAATCATTAAACAAACACATAATTAAGCAAGCAAAATCTAAAAGATCTCGTTAAGAAACAATGATCTAGTATGAACGCAAACAATTCAACCAGATTTTTGACAGCTTACACGGTACATGGCACGAATACAACAGCGCATTTAGAAACAATCATTTCACCAGGCTCTCAAATTTAAAAGGATACTCTGTAGGGTCATTAGGTTTCTCTGAAACAGGAGACGGGAAAAATGTGCAATGTCCTCGCCGGAACGACTGGGTATTAGGGGACCAATCGCCAAATCCTTATGGTGACAAATTATTATTGTTCACCACCTTTTAATTCGAGAGCCACTTTTTAAGTTAGTAGGTTACTCTGAAGCAGGAGACATGAAAAATGAGCAAAGCCTTCGTCAGGACTCGAACATGGACACTTCGAATACCCTCCGAGTGTGCTACCGTTGCAACATGAAGACATGCTGAAAGGAGGTAGGGGTGATTGGGGATTAAGGGACTCAACTGCCAAATCTCGGTGATGACAAATTATCGTCCAGCTCCTCTTAATTCGGGCGCCGCTGTAGAGTCATTAGGTTTAGTGCCAAGTGTGCTACAGTTACACCACGAAGCTTGCTGGAAGGAGGGAGAAAATATGTTATATACTCCCGTTATTAAAGGTCAACTGGGGATTCTGGGACCTTTTAGTTTGGGCGCCACTGTAAAGTAATTAGATTATTTTGAAGCAAGAGAAGTAAAAAATGCAGTTCCTTCGCCGGAACTCGAACCCTGGAGTTCTCGAGTACGCGTCGGTTATGCTTTAGCCACGAAGACAATCGGAAAAGAGGGAGAAAGCACCTCATAATCTTAATTGCCTCTTTCCCAGTGTTAACCGGCTGAAAATTAAACTATATTTAACTGTGGCCGTCATATTTGATGTACCTTTGTCACGACTAAGTTTAATTTCGTATTGCAATACTCTCACACGTAACTCGTATATTGGCACAAACTGTTACAATAACTGTTTTGATATATATTGTTGATTGGTTGTATGATTAAAATGTCTCTATATTTTAATATAATATCCCTATATTTAATCACACAGTTCTTCTTCTTTTATGCTTTATTAATTTGTATACTGTTGGAGATAATTATGCGATTATCTAAAAGTGATAGATGAAATCACATAAATTTAAAAGTTCATTATGAATCTCAGGTAAAATTCTCTGTTAATATTGCCATGATATATGAATATAATGTTTCCAGTATCATCAAATATTCATTTAAATTCCAGTTATCCAAGTGGGACCACAGTTAGAGGCAGTTTTATGGGATCGAGCAAATAGCAATCGCAAGGTGCCCCGAGTTCCCAAGGATCCCCTAAATCATTAATTAATTAAAAAAATACTAAACATATCTTGTGTCTTAATGTAAAATTCAAATAGGTTAATTTCCTTACTTCATGAACCAGCCAGTTATTTAATTTTAAATTAATGAAGGATTTTTATCTCTGCAACTTGTTTGCATCTGGGCACTAATTTTACAGCTGATAAACGTAAATTATTCTTATTTAGGCAAATAAATAATGAGTAATGCATATTTTAAAAGTATTGAATGATTAATTGAATAATGTGTTAAATGAAATTTGTGTTTTATTTATCCAAGAGAAGGTAATACAGGGTAATTCATCGCGTGACGAGAAGGAAATGGTATACTATCATCGCAATAAAGTTTGCTTTTAACCTTCACAAAATATTATGTTTAGGAAATGATTCCCGATGTAAAAGTCTAATCTACATGCGTAAAGTAACTCTCTTTCTATTAATGTTAATGAACCCTGTATTTGTCAAATTATATGTTATGAAATATGTACCGATGTATAATGAAACTGTTATTGAATTGCATTAGAAGAACGTATATGACAAACATATTGTCGTATATATACTGTCATATATACCCTACGGTGTATTTTAAAATTATTATTGGGGGTGCGGTGATACATATGAAACACAGCTTCGTCTTAATTAATTTAACATCTTTTTCAAATATGTATTATTAATCTGTTTGTATTTATATTTTAGTTAAATCAGTGAGCTATTTAAAAGACGTAAATAAATTAATTTGAGCTGCATTTTACTCTTTCTGAAAAGAAGAATAAAGATCTGGAAAATTGGAGCTCTGGGTAATTTCGATGCAGATAAGTGGACGTATGTCGTATTTACTTCTAACGATATTGGTGAAATTGCATTATTTGTTAAACTTATTCGATGCCTAATCATAAGCGATATATATTTGGAATGTAATTACCGTACAGTAATACGTCATATCCCTGAAGCAGAAATGTCACCTGCTGCGAGTGAATACCGCTTTTCATAGAACGAAGGAAGCCCACACGAAAGTACTTTGAGATTTTGGCTGACGTAATCACTTAAGCTTTCGTTTGTTTCAATTTAGAATGTCGCATTTCGAGAGCTAATTAGCCGGATTCTTTCAGAATGAGTTTCAAGAACAGGAGAAACAGCAATTATTCCCCAGGAACCTGCATTCGCGAAATGCATCGGATTACGTGTGTGAGAATTACTTCTATAGTTGCCGTAGAAGCCATGCATGCTAATGTTGAAGCCATTTATATGATAGAGTAGCACTGACATCTAACATAATATTTTCAACTAGTTCATGAGGTAGTTTAAAACCAAATCCCTGAGGTGAAAAAATAAAGTATGGTAAGTATGTGAAACAAATGCACAAACTCTGTAACTGACGTAAACGAAAGACAGTAGACTCTCGACGCAGACATTTAATTTTCCAAACAGTTGACACACGAATTTACATAAATTTATGAAGTCTGGTTTATAAGGAATAAACAAAATGTCTTCTAAAATCAGAAAATGCTTAATTTGGAGTAACTAGAAATGTAACGATCACAGGATAATTAAAAATAATCTCAAATATCTCTCATTTAACTTTTGTATACAGGCAAAGAGAAAAGGAAATTTAGCATTTGTGTTTCACAGATAAGCCAGAAATAATTCAGAAAATAAAAGCGAAAACAGAAATTTGTGGTGTTCAGTTTGACAGTTTAAGAAACTGAAGTTTAAGAAAAAAGTATACAATTATCAGTATATTTTCCCAGTTCTTTTAACATTTAAACACATTTCATTGTCTTACTATGTATGCCACACAAATTAATTAATTTAAATGTTAAATGTGTTAAATTTAGTAAGATATGTTAGACACAGAATCGTCCAGTAAATCGACCGGAAGTTTACATCAAAGTCTGCATAATGTGACATGGTAAGGCAAGAATGTCGTAGATTCTTAGCGATAATAACGCCAAATGTGGTTCATGCCCTTTGTTAAAATTATTTGAAAGTATAACCGACAACTTTTTCCCGCTCCTGTATAATTAAAAAAGGGAAAGAAAAATAGGTTGTTATAAATTAAAAGTTCGCAAGTGAATTATTCTTGGCACAAACCGAAAAAAATGCGTCAAGATAAAGTTTTAAATTTCTCCATAAATTTCTCACCAAAAACTGCAAAATTTCATATCCAGACATAATCTGAGTAGCAGAATCGAAATGTTGAAAAAATTGATATGTTATTTCAGAAAAAGTCCGATTTTGTGTCAAAATACTTATGCCAGAACAATATTGTATATAAATCTAATATATGTCGTAAGTCGCGCTTTCGAGACATGAAAAACGCAATTTGAATTTCGTCAATTGGCCCAGTAGTACGGGAACTGTCCCTTTTTTTAGTCCAAAGGGGCCTTGTCTCTGAAGGGCTATTGTTTTCGTTTTGCGATTTTACGTCGGAAACATTAAATGTTGGTTCACTCTTCAAACTGTTGCCTCCAAATATTGCAGCCCTGTATTATATTTAAAGAAATTAAATAATGAAGAATGTGCATAAATTTATGTACGTTTCTCGCATTATGATTAAAAGACGGTACCTAGAGCCATCGAATTTTGAATGACGTAATCCTGCTGCAAATATGGGCATCTGGAAGCCCAAATTTGAAATTTGAAATTTGTTTTACTATCCATTTCATATTTTGTAAAACTTTAACGAAATTTTGATTAACAAACTCAAGGATTTCAAAGCGAGTAATGGCAACGTTGTATAGAAAAAAAAAAAACCTTTTTATCTCCAGTGCGTGAGACTGTGTATCGGAAATTCTAAAGATATGCTCATTTTAAAATTATTTTGCGATATTGTTCTTTAACTGAAATTTATGGTTTAAGTGCGAAGAACATGATATTTAATAAATAAAGGTAACAGACAAAAGGTTAAAGAAACGCCCCTTTGGGCGTAATTTAAAATCTGAAACATTTCAGATTTTTGTTTTCTGCTCAGTGTACCCACTATATAGTTACTTGTACCGGAAACCATAAATTGCTTGCACTATAAACTGTAAATTACCATACATAACCACAACTTACTTGCATTAAAAGAGAACACCCTGAGGGCAAAATTTCCTTACAGAATTACTCTCCGCATGTATAGATTTCAGTTACAAATATACATACTAAATCAGAAATATGTTAAAACTATGCGAGGGATAAAAAAATTAAAAAATTAAAATTTTGTATTTGAATTTGGAATTCAATTAGTTTAGTTCAAAGTTCTACACAAGTTTTAAACAATACATTTCTCGAATTCTGCATAGTGTTGTGGTACCAAATGTTAAATACTAACTGTTACAATAATTTGTCTACAATAATATAAAAACCATAATTCATTGCGTTGTGTATTACTAACCCGAACAACCCCTAAGACCAAGAAGGAGTACTGGTGTTAAAAACATTCACACAAGTCATCATAAGAAAAACTCTGAATCAAATATATATATATATAACCAAGGATATTTATTGCAGCATTAAAGGAAGACACTCAATCTTTCAACTTAATTTTCTAGATCTATGGAGTGTTCAAGTGACAACTATTTAAAATAATGCATTTAGAATTATAATATATATATTGTTAATTTCAAATATGCACCGAGATGAATTAATCAAAAATTTACACCGTAAAAATTAATATTAAATTTTCATATGCAGTTATCAAACTCTGCTGGCCAGCATAAAAATACACAGGAATTTAATGAATCACCGAGCATGGTGTCTTTACCAATATTGATAGAGATTACTTAGTTCAAGAAATTTCTTAATTTACTCAGGTAAAAATTACATACATAAATTTAGCAAATCCCTTAGGCAGTGAGAAAATATTACATATTCAAGTAGACCCGTTGGAGAAAAATGATTACATTTATTCCTACATTCAATTACACAATTAATGGTAAAGTAGAATTTAAATTTTTAATCGTTCTTTAATTAGCAAAAGTTAAAGTTAATTCTCAACCAAAAATAGTAACAACTTAAGGTAAAAAGGTAAAATTTAGATAAGTTTACAAATTTACTATCCTGTCTTAATTCATTATATATAAATTTCAAATTACAAACCAAATTAAAGTTAAAAGTCCTAAATAGATTAATAGTGCAGCAGTTGCTTAAATACACAGCCTGGATTTAAGATCCAGCAGAAAA